>JACDJE010000270.1:556348-568398 GCA_016647715.1 Pavo muticus | reverse complement strand
CGGCCCCTCACTGCCCTCTGGCACTGAGGGCCCTGTCCTGGTGCTGACACCACTTCAGGAACCCCCCAACTCTTGGGCAGCGCCAAAGGGCCACAAACCCGCAGGGACGCACAGGCTGTGGTGCTGGCTGACCCCAAAGGGCACTGTGGGGTTGTGGGGTCACCATCCCACGGGCACTGCAGAGCTGCAGCACTGGGAGTGGCACTGGGGTCTCCAGGAGGCTCAGTGCACACCTGGCAGGGGCCGGGTTGATGGGAGCACTGGCTGACCCCATTTGGACCCCCCCAGTGCCTTGCAGAGTGTCAGGCTCCTCTCCACTCCCCCTGCACATGGAGCCGTGTGGCCGTGCTGCCCAAAGCTCTGGTGTTCTGGGTCCCCACTCACTGGGGAGGTGTGACCCAGGTGGGAGACCTCAGATCACTGCTATGGGATGGGACACAAGGGGACACGCGGGGATGAGCTGTGACCCAGTGCATGGCACCTCCTTATCCTTCCCCCCTGAGCTCTTTGCAGCCCCGCTTTCCCACTGTCACTATGTATGGGTCAGCTCCGGTGATGGCCACAGGGCGTGGCATGGCCATGGGGATGGCATGGCCATGGGATATGGCACAGCCATGGGGGTGGCACAGCCATGGGGCAAAGCACAGGCCATAGGACATGGCACGGCCATGAGTGTGGCACAGCTATAGGGCATGGCACAGCTATAGGGCATGGCACAGCTATAGGACATGGCACAGCCATAGGGCATGGCACAGCCCTGGTGCACAGCACAGTTACATCCCCGCCACAGAGCAGACAGACAGCACTGTGCCATGGGATGCCGGTGCCAGCACCCACCCCAGCACCCACAGCTGCCTCAGGTCCCTCTGTGGGGCGAGGACCACACCAGGCTCCATCCCGTGCCCCCATCCCACGCCATCACCACATCCCCACGCTCCCTTCCAAACCCAGATGGGGGATCCCTCGCAGCACGAGATCGGTGGGTGTTGAGTTCCCTGTGCCCTACTGGGGGGCACCACATCCTGACCCGTGCCCCCCCAGCCATGAGCCGCCGCGTGGTGCGCCAGAGCAAGTTCCGGCACGTCTTTGGGCAGCCGGTGAAGGCCGACCAGATGTATGAGGACATCCGCGTCTCCAAGGTGACGTGGGACAGCTCCTTCTGCGCCGTCAACCCCAAGTTCCTGGCCATCATCGTGGAGTCGGGTGGCGGGGGGGCCTTCATGGTCCTGCCCCTGGCCAAGGTGAGTGGAGGCGTTGGGACGGGTCCCCCCATGGGTGATATGGGGTATGGGACGTGGTGACGGGCTCTGCTCTGGGCATGGGATGTGGTGACGGCTCTGCATTGCTTTGCCCCCATATCCCCAACCTGTGGGGGCTCAGGGCCCCTGGGGGAGTTATTGGCACACATCCTGTGGACAACTGCAGTGACACAGGAACCCTCCATCCACTTTCTCCCCAGCCCCAAATCCCTGAGAGTGTGTGTGTGTGGGGGGGGGGGTTCACCCTGCCCACCCCAACACAGAGACTGGGCCCCCACTTGTGTTCCACACCACCACCATCAGGGGCACACAGCAACCCGTCCCCAGGCACGTCGCTGCCCTCTGCATCCCTATGGGTCTCTGTGCCTCAGTTTCCCCATGGCTCCCCCCTGTGCTGTATCCGTGTTGGGGCTCGGGGGGGGTCCCAGCCTCATCTCCCCCCCGTGTTGCAGACGGGCCGTGTGGACAAGAACCACCCGCTGGTGACGGGGCACACAGCACCCGTGCTGGACATCGACTGGTGCCCCCACAACGACAACGTCATCGCCAGCGCCTCCGAGGACAGCACCGTTATGGTGAGGGGCGGGCGGTGGGGGGGGTATGGAGGCCCCCCCCCCCTTTCCCGTTGCTTTACCGCCTGCAAAGTGTCACCGACCTATTTTTAGCGGCGGTGCCATGTGTGTGTGCTGCTGGCGGCGGCCGCTGGCTCCATGATGCAGCACTTTGTGCTAAATATACCCTCCCCGCGACTCAGCACCGGGGGGGCCACATGCGGCACAATGGGGCTGTGCCCCCCCCCATCCCCCCAGCACCACGTGCTCCCTGCAGCATCGGGATGCGTGTCGGGGTGGTGGCGCCGCTGAGGTTAATTGTCCCCATGTCCCCCCCCAGGTGTGGCAGATCCCCGACTACGTCCCCGTGCGCAGCATCACGGAGCCGGTGGTGACGCTGGAGGGGCACTCCAAGCGCGTGGGCATCATCTGCTGGCACCCCACGGCCCGCAACGTGCTGCTGAGCGCAGGTGGGGCTCACCCCAAGTCCCAGGGGAACCAATGGCAGCCACCCCAAGCCCCATGGGATCCAATAGTGGTTAACCCCAAATCCCCACTGGGGACCGATGGTAGTCACTCCAAGTCCCACTGGGGGTCAATGGTAGTCACCCCAAATCCCCACTGGGAACCAGTAGTGGTCACCTCAAATCCCACTGGGGACCAATGGTTGCCACCCCAAGTCCCATGGGAACCAATGGCAGCCACTCCAGCTCCCACCAGGAACCAATGGTGGTCACCCAAATCCCCCCTGAGGACCAATAGCGGTCACCTCAAATCCCCCTGGGGACCAATGACAGTCACCCCAAATCCCCACTGGGAACCCATAGTGGTCACCAGTGGGGTGACACTGTCCCAGTGTCCCCGCAGGCTGCGACAACCTGGTGATCCTCTGGAACGTGGGCACCGGGGAGATGCTGCTGGTGCTGGAGGACATGCACACCGACCTCATCTACAACGTGGGCTGGAACCGCAACGGCAGCCTGCTGGTCACCACCTGCAAGGACAAGAAGGTGCGCGTCATCGACCCGCGCAAGCAGACGGTGGTGGCGGTGAGTGTCCCCAGTGTGTCCCCATTGCCACCTCCCCGCGGTGCTCCCCCCTCCCCGCTAACGGCCGCCCCCACTAACCCCGCCCCTCTGTGTTTGCCTTTAACCCGCTAACGCCCAACGCAGGAGATAACCAAACCGCACGACGGCGCCCGGCCCATCCGCGCCATCTTCATGGCCGATGGCAAGATCTTCACCACCGGCTTCAGCAAGATGAGCGAGCGGCAGCTGGGCCTCTGGGACCTGGTATGGGGCCGCGCCGTGACCCACCGTGCCCCCCAGGACCCCGTGTGCCCCCCCAGGACCCTCGTGCGCCCACCTCCATCGGAACCCAATAGCTGTACCAGGGATGGATCCGCACCCTCACACCCGTCCCTGTGCCACGCGCTGACTCTGTGCCCCCCATCCCCAGGAGAGGTTCGCGCCCCACGAGGGGCTGAGGCCCGTGCGGGCCATCTTCACGCGGGAAGGACACATCTTTACCACGGGCTTTACCAGGATGAGCCAGCGGGAGCTGGGGCTGTGGGACCCGGTAACGAGGCCGCATGGAGTGATGCTCCCGGGAACTCGGCTTCCCAAACCCAAACCCAAACCCAAATCCATTCTTCCCCAAAATATGACGCCGAGTTCCCTGTGTGCTGTGCCTGTGTGCCGTGCAGTGCCTGGGTGTGCGGCTGGGGTGGGTGGGGGTACCCAAAGGGCAGTGCAGGTAAGCAGGAGCGGGGTGTGGGCATGCCAGGGGGGCCCTGGGGTGTCCCCATCCCTATGGAGTGCAGTGCCGAATGGTGTGGCTGATGGAGGTGGGGGCCCGGTGCTCACCCCCAGCTGCCTCCCCACAGAAAAACTTCGAGGAGCCCATTGCACTGCAGGAGATGGACACCAGCAATGGGGTCCTACTGCCCTTCTACGACGCCGACTCCAGCATTGTGTACCTCTGTGGAAAGGTGACCCCAGGTTCCCCCCCCCACTGCCCCCCCCGCCATGGGGAGAGGGGGCTGACAGCCCTCCCCATATCTGCAGGGGGACAGCAGCATCCGCTACTTTGAGATCACGGACGAGGCGCCCTACGTGCACTACCTGAATACTTACAGCAGCAAGGAGCCACAGCGCGGCATGGGCTTCATGCCCAAGAGGGGGCTGGATGTCAGCAAGTGTGAAATTGCCAGGTGGGGCTGGAGGGGCCCAGGGGGGTGGGACAATGGGAGGGGACATCCAGACCCCAACCACCTCTGCCCCACTCAGGTTCTTCAAGCTGCATGAGCGCAAGTGTGAGCCCATCGTCATGACGGTGCCACGCAAGGTGAGCCCTCAGGCACCTCTTGAGGACAGTGGGGTACTGGGGACAATGGGGGCGAATTGAGTGCCCCATCCCACTGTGCCCCCACGTTGTCCCCGCAGTCAGACCTCTTCCAGGACGACCTGTACCCCGACACACCAGGCCCTGAGCCGGCCCTGGAGGCGGATGAATGGCTGTCGGGGAAGGACGCGGAGCCCATCCTCATCTCGCTGCGGGACGGCTACGTCCCCGTCAAGAACCGGGAGCTGAAGGTGGTCAAGAAGAACATCCTGGACAGCAAACCCCCCCCGGGCCCCCGCCGCAGCCACTCCACTTCCAATGCTGACATCTCTGTGAGTGTCCCATCACCTCCCCAGGGGACGTGCCACCCTACAGGGACACCGGCCCATGGGGGCATCGGCCCATGGGAACATTGGTGCATGGAGATTTTGGTCCATGGCAGATGTTGACCTATGGAGATGTTGTCCCATGGGGACGTTGGCCCTTGGGGATGTGGCACAGGGCTGTCCCCTTCCTCGGGGGCTGATGGCCATGGGGGGTTCTGTAGGCACAGCACTGACCCCTCGTGTCCTCCCACAGACCCCCGCCCTGGATGAGGTGCTGGAGGAGATCCGGGTGCTGAAGGAGACGGTGCAGGCGCAGGAGAAGCGCATCTCAGCTCTGGAGCACAAACTCTGCCAGTTCACCAATGGCACGGACTGAGGCACGGGCATGGGACTGCGCCCAGCCCGGCATTAAACCGCATCCCGCAGCGGGCAGGAGGCCACGGCCATGTTCTTTCCCCAGGAGCTGGAGGGGGGTCGGACTCTGGACCCCCCCACCCCATTTTGCTCCTAGGGTGCCAGAATGCATTTGGGGACTTTGGTACGTGGGGGTCCCTCCTGGCAGCCCTGGGTGCCAGGATGGGGGTGCTGGTCCCCCTCCCGGTGCTGGGGTATGGTGCTAACCTCCCTTCTCCCAACCCCACACCCCCTCACAGGGGGGGCTCCATACTCCCAGCACCCCCCATTAATAAAGGGCTTGGGTCTCCTGTGGCTGTACCAGGGATGTGGGGCTGCTGCGGGGGAGCCCTGCCCGCACCCCCTCCACACCAGGCACAGAGAGGCTCCTCTCAGAGCATTTATTGGTGTTGGCTGCGGTCGGAGCTGCTCGGGCTCCCCCCGGCCCTGGCCCAGACGTCGCTTGTGGGGTGCATGGATGGGGGGGGGAGGGGGTGCCGCTATGAAAAGTCCCTTTGGGGGCGACCCCGCAGTCCCCCCCCATGTGCAAAGAAGGAACAGCCCGGGGTGAGGAGGTGGGGGCCCAGGGGTTAGCACCATTTGATGTAAGGTTTTACCAGGGGTGGGAGGCAGTGCCCAGAATGAGGGGGTGCGGCGCTGCCATGGTTGGGGGGGGGGCATCCGAGCAGGGCAGGGAGGGTGCGAGCACAGGGTGAGGGGGTGACACCGGGCATCCCTTTGCGGGCCCCCCCTTGGTTGCCCCCTTGGCTTAGGGGGAGGCCACAGAGCCCCACATGGGCTGTGGGGTGCAGTGGGGCCGACCCCCCCCCCTGTTGGCAGGCAGAGCAGCTCCCGGGTAAGTGCACTTGGTAGCGCCTGGGCAGTGGGGCCAAGGGGGGCAGAGCCCCATGGCTCTCATGGTGTCCCCGTGGCTGGGGAAGAGTGTGCCCTCCCGCCTCCCTGGGGTCAGATAGGGGGGGCAGCATGCAGGATACACCCCCTGTCCCCTGCCACCCCCAGTGCCCCCCAGCACTCACCCCTGCCCCGGCTATGGGGCTGATGCCGCCCCCCCTATTTGTCCTCTGCACGGGCCGTCCCCCCACACACCCCTCCGTGCCGCATACACACATCCCCAGGCCCCGAGTCGGGGTAGGGGGGCTCAGCGGGGGCAGGGGGTCACTTCTCCATCAGGGAGAGCTGCAGGATGCGCTGCAGCTCCTCTTCCTCCTGCCGCGTCCGCCGCTCGGCCTCCTCCTGCTCCCGCGCCGACAGCGCCATGGCCAGGCGCAGCTGCTCCGCGTAGCTGGGAAACAGCGTGCTGGGCCCCCCGCCGCCCCCCGGCGCCGGGCTGGAGGGGGGCCTGGGGGCTGCCGTGTGCTGGGGAGTCCTGGGGGGGCACGGCACGGCCTCAGCCCGGAGCCCTGGGGGGACCCGTGGGGATGGGACCCGTTCCCACACCCCCGGACCTTACCAACCTGTCTCCCCGGCGTCCCTCGTGCGACATGGGGTGGGTGCCTGGCTTGCTGTTGGTCAGCGCTTCCCAAATGGTGACCTAGGGGAAGGGGGAGGAGAGGAGGGGTCAGAGAGGGGGGTAAAATTTGGCCCCAGTGCAGCCCATAGGGGAATGGAGCAAGTGTGGAGTGGTGGGATGGGATGGTCCTCATGGGATCCTGATGACAGGGGGGGGATGAAGAGGTGGTTGGATGAGGATGAGAAGGATGAAGATGGAAAAGATAAGGATGTTGGATGAGAACAACATTGGATGACATTGAGGAGGACAAAGACGTTGGATGACACTGAGGAGGACTAAGAAGTTGGATGAGGATCAGGAGGATGAGGAAAAAGTTGGATGAGGAGACACAGGATTTAGGAGGAGGAGGATGATGCTCAGAAGGATGAGAAGGATGTTGGATGAGGAGGATGAGGATGAGGAGGACGAGGGTGTTGGATGAGAAAAATGTTGGATGAGGGAGATGAGGCTGAGGATGCTGGATGAGAAGGATAAGGATAACATTGGATGAGGCCAGGGAAGATAAGACGGCTGAGACTGTTGGATGAGAAACATGTTGGCTGAGGAGGATGAGGAGGGGCTCTCCCCACAGTGCCCACCTGGTCGTACTCGCTGCCTGCTTCCAGCAGGCTCTGCTGGATGGCAAACTGCAGCAAATCGTCCTCATCCTCCCGCAGAGCATCCTGGTGGGTGCCCACCACGCTGTACCCCCGCGGCACCTCGAAGAGCGCCGGGTCCATCTCGCACGCCCGGCAGGACGCTGCGGGGAGACAGACGTGGCTGGGCACCCCAATGCCTGTTTGCCCCCCACCCACCGCATTCCCTCGCCCCCCCCCATGTACTCAGGGAGCTGGAGCTGCTGACGCTGGAGGAGTCGCTGCTGGGCGAGGGGGCCTCACTGCTGGGGCTGTTGCGCAGAGAGCTGACGGGCTCGTCGCACCCGTTGAGGTTCCCAAAGGTGATGCGGGCGTTGAGGATGTGGAAGATGGGGATTTCTGCCCATATTAAAAACGAAAGAATAACAAAATAAAGAGCGAGGAGGGAAGCCGGCTCTGTGCCCCACTGGGCTGTGCTGGTGGCAAAAGGTCCCCTCCCCGTGCCACCCCCCCATACCAATCTTGACGGGGAAGCCGGGTGGGAGACGCAGGGTGATGAAGTCGCGCAGCTTGGCGAAGAGCGCGTTGCTGATGGCCATCAGGTCGATGATGGGGGCCACCTGCTCACAGAGGGACAGCGGGTGGTCCTCGCACAGCCACAGCTTCGCCTTGAACCTGTGGGGGGGGACAGGCGCCAGGATGGGGGCCCCGGGAGCCCCGCGATGGCAGCACGGTGTCGTTGGGGTCCCCTCCTCCCCGCTCGCCCCCCTCACTTCTGCGTCTTGGTGGTGAGCTCCATGGGCCGCCCCATGTCCCTGTTGCCCAGCTCGAAGTTGGGGTTGAAGTACTCCTCGGGGGTGATGGCGGTGGGGTTGGCGTGGCTCAGCGTCTGCGTGATCAGCGTCTGCGGGGACAGCGCGGTGCGGTGACGGTGGCACAGCCATGGGGATGGCACAGCCATGGGGGTGGCACAGCCATGCGGACCCCCCTCGCACACTCACCCCATTGTTGGGCCCCACGTGCTGCTCAGCGATGCCCAGGAAGGACTGGAGTGGGGTCTTACTGCCTGCGAGACGGGGCGTGAGGCCGAGCACTGCAGCGCTGTGCCCACCTCCGCCCCACGCGCTACCTTTGCTCTTGCCCTTGTGCTGGTCTGAGAGGTGCTCCGTCCGCGTCCGTGTGATCAGCTCCACGTTGGACGCACCGTAGACCTGTCCAAGCAGGGAGAATGTCAAAGGTGGATGTTCCCCAAAACCAGCTGTGCCCATCCCAGCTCAGCCCTCTGCCCCTCACCTTGGCCTCATACCCATTCACCATCTCTGTCTTCTCGCTCCTCCAACCCAGAATCCCAGATTTGTTCCTGGGGGCGACACGGGGTGCTGTCAGGGAGGGATGGGATGGGTTGGGTGAGGATGGTTGGGATGGGATGGGATGGGATTGGTTGGGTTGGGTTGGGATGGGTTGGGTTGAGATGTTTGGAATGGAATGGAATGAGGTAGAGATGGTTTGGGATTGGTTGGATTGGGTTGGGTTGGGATGGTTGGAGTTGAATGGGATGGGACTGGTTGGGCTGGGTTGGGATGAGTTGGGTTGGGTTGAGATGGGATGCGTTGAGTTGGGATGGGTTGGGATGAGATATCATAGAATGAGATGGCATGGGATGTTCCCACTTGGACAGCCAGAGATGTGAGCAAAGGGTTGACCAGCAATGTCTCTGCCCACCTCTCAAAGGCGATGTTCTTGGTGTCAAGCTGGGTGGTGACGACGGGGGCTGTGAGCCGACCCATCACCTGCTCCTCTGTGGGCTGCACAGCAGCCAGCAGCACCTCCTGGTCGTGGCCGGCCAGGGCCAGTGTCTCCGAGTAGACCACTCGCCGGTCATGGTCGATCTCCATCACCACTGCACTGGTGTCTGTGGGGAGGGGATGTTCAGCACAAGGACAGCTGTGGTTCTCCACCGCATCCCCCAGCCCCCTCCTCACCTTGTCCCCTGAAGACAAAGCTGCGGTTGCCCCGCTGCCAGGTCATATGGTCGAAGCCCAGCAGCGTGGTGTCCACCCGCAGGTTCTGGCCGCTCTTCCACACCTTGTATGTGTCACTGGGGCAGATCTTGGACACCAGTGGCACTGAGGGGAGACGGCGATAGCCCAGACAGGGATGGGGCCACCCTGTGCCTCCCAGTGGGCTGCAAGCACGCTGGGAAGCTCCCACTCTGCCCGAGCTTACCCCAGCTGGTGAACTCCCACTTCATCTCCACGTAGAAGTCCTGGGCCTGCCAAGAGCAGTGGGGTGGGCAGGGGCCCAGCGGTGATGCCCCCCAGCCCCGAGGGCTCCCCCGGCCCTGGGTACCTTGCGCAGCTTCTCCAGCAGGATGGGGATCCCAGCCAGGCGCTTGATGGCTCTCTGGTAGTCGCGGTAGCGCAGGACCAGCTGCACCAGCTCCAGGTCACGGGTGCTCACGGCCTCCTGTAGCACTGCAGGTGGCACAGCACAGTGCAGCATGGTGCAGAGCAGCACAGCACGGCACAGTGGGGCACGGCATGGCATGGCACAGCATGGCGTGGTTCAATATGGCACAGCGTGGCATGGAATGGCACAAGGCGGTGCAACATGACGTGGTGCAACATGGCATGGGATGGCACAGTGGGATGCAGCATGGTGTGGTGCAGCATGGCACAGTGCAACATGTGCTTCCTTGGGGAGCAGGATGTCCACACTGGAGGCCCCGCTCACCTGTCCAACCGCTGCGGTTCTCCTTGCCCACATCAGCTCCATGCTTCAGCAGCACCCGGGCACACTCCAGGTGGCCCAGCGTGGTGGCCAGGTGCAGCGGGGTGCGTCCTCGGGGGTCCAGCTGCTCGATGTCGGCCTGGTGGGGGGCAGTGGAGCTCAGGGGAGGGCTGGCTATCCAGAACTCCCTTCCCATGCCCTCCCACAGCCGCATCTCCATCCGACACAGCTGCAAGCCGGGGGAAAGCCCCCACCTCTGTGGCTCCGGGGGGGGGCCGTGGCCCAGTTGCCAGGCAGCAGCTGCCGGCAGCCCCCACCGCGGCGCGGCGGGCGACGCGGGCGCACGTGTTCCCCGCGGAGCAGCAGCCGGGGGCGGGCAGTGCTGCGTGAGCGGAGCGGCTGCTGTGAGCATCCCCGGCCCCGGGGAGCCGCGCTGGGGCTGTTTGTGCCAAGCCCGGGGGTTGGCAGGGGGCCAGGCACCAGGAATCCCCCCACACACACACCCGGCTCCGGCTCTCCCCGAGGCAGCGGTGCGCCCAGCACCCCGCGCAGCATCGCACCCACGGGGCAGTGACCACCTGGGATGTCCCCAGTGCTGGGTGTCCCCATGGCTGTATCCCCAAGGGTCACTGGGGACCCCCAGGTTCCCTTTAACAGCCCCCCCAGTTCCCCGGGAGCCCGTGCGCTGCTCCAACACTCTCCAGGCGACTGCTGCTTCTTAATTGCGCTAATGAAAAGACTCTAATTAAAGTGATTGCCCCCCATCCAGGGGACGGGTGCTGCTGGCTCTGTGGGGTTCCCCGGCTGCATCCCTGACCCAGCGCCGTGGGGGGACCGGGGCCACCGATTTGGGGACACAGCACCGGAGCCAACCCCATGGGACACGGCGTGACCCAATTTTTGCCATCAGCTCCGAGCCTGGGGGGGCACAGCTGTCCGTCCTGGGGCTGCGACACCGCTGGGGATGGGGACATGGTTGGGGCGGTGGCAGTGCCATGTGGGGCTGCAGCATGATCACCCATTGTCCCTCAGCCCCGCAGGGTGTCCCCAGGGTGGGGAACCCCAGCACAGGCACGGACCTCAGCTCCTATGGCAGCAGGGGACGCGTGGCTCGGCAGGGTGGCGGTGCCTTGCGCTGCTGTCCCTGCACAGCCCTGGGGGCAGTGGGGTCCCTGCGGTGTGGAATGGGGCAGGCTGCAGCACGGGGCAGTGGGGCACAATGGGCTCCATGTCAGCTCTGCCACATCCTCGTGCTGTCCCCACCACGGGGCCCTGCTGCCTTTTGCCCCCCAAGGTGGAGCCAAGCGTGGCCTGGCGCCTGGCGGTGACATTCAGCACAACCCACATGTGGCCCTTTGTGGGCTGCCAGCCCTATAGGCCCACACATACGGGGGGGCCACATGTGTTGCTGCTGCCTCCCACGGGGGTCCCCAGGCAGAGGACAGCAGCCCCCAGCAGTGCCCGTTCAGCCCAAGGATGCTCTGATATGCAGAGGGCTGCACTGTGTCCCCGGATGCCCCTGGGTGGAGGTGGGGGGCTCAGACCAGGCTGCCCCCCCTTGCTCCCCCAAACCTCCTCCAACGCTGGGGTCAGGCCTGCAGCACCCATGCCCCCCCACGTACCCTGCCTCCTCACAGCATTGGCATTGCTCTCGCTCTGACAATAGGGATGCGGAGGGGGGTGAGGAGGCCAGAAGAAGGTCCCCATTGGGCAGGGGGTTCACTTAGAGCACCCCCCCACCTGCAACCCCCACCTGCAGCTTTGAGCTTTACTGCAATGGGGAAAAACGACCCCAGATGACACTGTGCATAAGCACAGTGGTGATGGGGTGGGGGGACGATGCCGGTAGGCAGCCCCCCCCCCTCCCCAGATGGCCCCACAATGGAGACGGGTGTGGCGAGAGCATCCCTGCATCCCAATGGCAGCATCGTGGCACGAGGAGACCCCTGCCCACACCCACCCTGCTGGGCCCGCAGCACCCCAGGGTGCCGGGGGGGCAGGTGGCCGTGACTGTGGCTGGAGGGGGGGGTGAGGAAGGCATGGCCTCCTCCAGCGCCTGCGGTTTCCTGCGTCTTCAGGGTTGGGTTTTAATTACCTGAATTGCAACGCCAATGGGGAGATGGAGGCTGGGAGCAGGGGGAGCACACACGGAGGGTGCCCCCACCCTGCAGAGAACCTCCTGGCTGCCTGGGGCTGGGGGCTGCGCTCCAGCAGAGCAGGGCCTTGTGTGCCCCCCCCAACGAGGGTGGGGAGCTGGGGGGGCTGTGCTGGCTGCACCCCACCTGCGGGGAGGGGGGTGGGGGAGCTGGTGCTGGGTGGGAGACACAGAGGCCTAGGAGGGA
>JACDJE010000270.1:476362-542241 GCA_016647715.1 Pavo muticus | reverse complement strand
GGGGGGGGGGGGGGGGGGGGCTCGCTCACCCCATGCCACCCCACGCCCTGGACCCATGCCTGCCAAAGCCCCCGAGCCTGGGGCACGCAGGGCGCATCTGGGGAGCGTTTCGGTGGGGCAGAACGGGAATAATCCCGACTTTGTGCCCCCCCCCCACCTCATGCAACCCACAGCCTGGACCTGTCCGAGCTGGCCAAGGCAGCCAAGAAGAAGCTGCAAGCGGTGAGCATGGGGCCGGGGGGGGGTGGGGTGGGGGGGCTCAGCACTTTGCGTTCCCTCCCCCCACCCCCAACTTGATGCTTCCCCCCTCCTGCTACAGCTCAGCAACCGCCTGTTTGAGGAGCTGGCCATGGATGTGTACGACGAGGTGGATCGGCGCGAGAACGACGCGGGTGAGCGAGGCTGGGGGTGGCTGCTGGGTGTCCCCCCCCGGCTGGGTGCTGGCGGCCGTCCCGGCTCGGGGAGGAGCAGAGCCCGGCGCTCCCCCCGATCCGATCCGCACCGCAGGCCCCTCCTTCCTCATTCCTCGGGCCGGGGCCGGGGGCCATTTCCTTCAGCGAGGGGCTGCGGTGCCGGATCGGGGTGCCGGGTGCTGGAGGTGGGTGCCGGGACCCCCCCTGGGGCTGGAGATGAGCCTTGTGGGTACACCCCGTCCTCGGGTCGGGGTGGAGGGGGGCAGCCCTTTTCCATGGCGGGTGGGTAGGGTTGGGCACTCTGAGCTTTACCCCTCACTCAGCTGGGGACACCCAGAAGGGGTCTGGGGGTCACCACTGTGCAGAGGACCCCCCCGGGGCAGACTGTGGGGCTGGGGGAGGTCATTCCCTCCGGCCCTCCTGGGCTCTGCTCCCAGCCCTGCACGCTGGCCCCACGCCCGCGCCTGCGTCCTGCTGGCCCCGCAGCCTGCTGGGGGGGGGATGGCACCTCCAGGACCCCAACCCAGAGGGGTGGGTGCCTCCTTGACACTCCCCCTGCCCGCAGTGTGGCTGACGACACAGAACCACAGCACGTTGGTGACCGAGCGCAGCGCTGTCCCTTTCCTCCCCGTCAACCCCGAGTACTCGGCCACCCGCAACCAGGTGAGCCCAGCGCTCTGCTCAGACCCCCTCCTCACACTCGGACCCCCCCTCACTGCTTTTATCCCCCCCACCATCCCAGGGCCGGCAGAAGTTGGCCAGGTTCAACGCCCGGGAGTTTGCCACTCTGCTCATCGATATCCTGGGGGAAGCCAAGCGCCGGCAGCAGGGGAAGAGCCCGCTCAGCCCCACGGGTGAGGACGGGGGCAGCTGGGTGGGAGTGTGGGGGGGTGGGAACACCCCACATCCCCAGCTGAGACCCCCGGCCCCGCAGATGCCCTCGACTATTCGCTGAGGAGCCAGAGTGACCTGGACGACCAGCACGACTACGACAGCGTCGCCTCCGACGAGGACACGGACCAGGAGCTGCTGCGCAACGCGTCCCGCAACAACCGTGCACGGGTGGGCCGCTGCCCCCTCCCCACCACCCAGACCCACCCTCCCAGCTCCTGGTGCTGAGCCCCTCTCCCTGCACAGAGCATGGACTCCTCTGACCTGTCGGATGGCCCCATCACGCTGCAGGAGTACCTGGAGGTGAAGAAAGCCCTGGCCGCCTCCGAGGCCAAAGTGCAGCAGCTGATGAAGGTGAACAACAGCCTGAGCGATGAGCTGCGCCGGCTGCAGCGCGAGGTGTGTGCCGGACCCCCCTCCAGGCACCCCATTTTCCCTTTTTCCCTATTCCACCTCCCCACCCCTGCTTACTGCTCCCTCCCCCGCTGCAGATCCACAAGCTGCAATCAGAGAACACACAGATCCGGCAGCAGGCGGTGCCCCCGCACCCCACCCCAGCCCCCAGCGAGCGCCCTGAGCACGGGCACCCCCCCGGCACGGCCCCCCTGCACCGCCGTGACCGCCAGGCCTTCTCCATGTACGAGCCGGGCTCGGTGCTGAAACCCTTTGGGCAGCCGGTGGAGGAGCTGGTGACCCGGCTGCAGCCCTTTGGAGGCGGCGTGAGTACGGGGTGGGCTTTAGGGTGGGCTACGCTGGGATGGGTTATTTTGGGGTGGGGTCTCGGGGCAGCTGCAGGTGACGCTGAGCTGGGGGCGGCGGGGCTTTACCCTTTCGTGTGTCGCAGGAGGTGGAGGACGAAGCTCTGTACTCCATGCACATCCCGGCCAGCGTGTACCGGGTAAGGGGGCCGCAGCGGGGGCGGCTCCTGCATGGCACGGGGGGGCTGTCGGCCTCCCGAGCTCCTGGGACGTCCCCCACCCCTGCAGCGCCGGGGAACCCACAGTGGGGCCGGCGGCCGCGGGACTCCCTGCATGCAGGGTTGTGTTGTCCCCTGTGCTCGTCCTCCCCTGCACGTCACCGGGCTCGGCTCCGCGCCCCTCCGTGCCTCCCACTCAGCGCCTTTTTCCCCCCTCTCTTCCCACTCCAGATGCGGAAAGGTCCTTCCGTCTCCTCCATGCCCTTTCCCCCGTCCTCCCCGCTGCTCTCCTGCCCGCCTGATGGTGCCCGGCACATGGTGATGTACCAGGGGGGGTCAGAGCAGGGTGGGGGAACCTTATTCCTGTATGGGTATGGGGCCGGGCAGGGCGTAACGCTGCAGCTCTGCCCTACAGAGCAAACTGGACCGGCACGGCAGTGGCACCGACAGCGACTATGATAACACGCAGACGGGCGAGATCCTGCTGGGGTGAGTGATGGGGATGGGGACCATTGCAGGACGTGGAGCTGGCACTGACCCGCGCGTCCCCACAGCGTGGAGGGGAAGCGCTTTGTGGAGCTGAGCAAGGACGAGGACTTCCCACACGAGCTGGACCCGCTGGACGGGGAGCTGGACCCCGGGCTGCCCAGCACAGAGGACGTCATCCTGAAAACCGAGCAGGTCACCAAGAACATCCAGGAGCTGCTGCGGGCTGCGCAGGAGTCCAAGCACGACAGGTGGGGCTGTGGTGTGAGCGTGGGGCCGGGTGGCGTCGTGCCCCACATCACTCAGCCCTCTGTTTGCCCACAGCTTCGTGCCGTGCTCGGAGAAGATCCACTCAGCGGTGACGGAGATGGCATCGCTCTTCCCCAAGGTAGGGGTGGGGGGGTGGCCCCGCCGGGCTCCCATCACCCTGAATCCATGTCCTAACGCTGTCCCCGTGCAGAAACCGGCGCTGGAGACGGTGCGGAGCTCCCTGCGCCTGCTCAACGCCAGCGCCTACCGGCTGCAGAGCGAGTGCCGCAAAACCGTGCCGCCGGAGCCGGGCGCAGCCGTGGACTACCAGCTGCTGACACAGCAGGTCATCCAGTGCGCCTACGACATCGCCAAGGCGGCCAAGCAGCTGGTCACCATCACCACCCGCGAGAAGAAGCAGTGAGCTCCGACCCACGGGCTCTGCTCTCTGTGTCCTCCCTCTGGTTTGGGCTGAGTGCGGGTGGCTGTCATAGCAGAGCTGGTGCTCGGCCCTGGGGAGGTGACCCTGTACAGCACCCCGTGCCTGCTCCTAACTTATCCTGTACATAGCGTGTCCCTCCTGCTGGGGTGGCCGCGTCCCCCCCCCTCCCCGCGGCCGCGCTCCCCCAGGGCCGCCCGCAGCATTACACTGGACAGGGGATGCCTGGAGGCCTTCCCCATTTTCTCCCCTCCCGGGCGTCCTGCCCTGCGCCGCGCCCCCTCCTGTAAGATGTGTCCTTGTACATTTGTATCAATAAAGATGTGAGCGTTGCACGGCCCCCGGCTCCATCCCTTCGTGTCCTCTCGGGCCGGGCCTGCTGGCTGTGGGCCTGGCAGCCTGCGGGAGGATGGTGATGGGGCAGAGGAAGGCTCAGGGTGCCACGCGCTGCTCTGCACTTGGAGCACTGCGTGGGGACGGCTGGCTGTGCTGAGAGCAGCAGAACGTGCTGCTTAATGACTGTCAGGCTGGGGGCTGGGCTTGCTGCAATGCTCTATCCCTGCTGGGCTGTGTCCTCCATTAGGAAGCATCACCCCGTGCTTCCCCCCGCCGTGGCATTGCAGGGGGTCCCCCGGTGCCCCGCAGCGCGTTCTGTAATGCGGGGTGGGGGCTTCAGAGGGCGGCTATAACGGGGACAGGAGCACCTCCATCCTGCCCCCATTTCCCAAGCCCCATTGCTACCGCCGCTGTCACGGCAACAGAGCAAAGTGCGGCTGCCTCCCGTTGCCATGGCAGCCGGGACGGCTGCAGGATGCTGCAGGGACCCCGCAGCAGTGCATGGGGAGGGACCCCAGCCCCAGAAGGAGCCACACGGTGGGGCCCCCACCCTCCAGCCCCACCAGGGACGCAGGCAGACACTCCGTGTACTAAAATTACTTTATTACAGTTGATTTTTTTTAACATTTCCTTTGCTATGATACAAAGGATACTTACAAACAAAATATTACATATGACCTTATTTTTTTTCTTTTTCTCTTCTCTTATTTTTTGACAACTTGGTAACAGCTTTAAATGCACAATCTATACAATTAATACAGGTTATATATGAGCTATAATGTATGTTGAACCAGAAGAATACCAGAATACTGACAATATACTGTACATTAAGCCTTACCAGTTAGTGCTCGTGGCATTTTCTACAAGAAGGAAAACGCACACCTGTAGGTTCACTCATACCAGCTGGTGCTCCCAGCCACGGAAGCAGGCAGGAGTCGGGTTCCCATTTGGATCCTTCGCAGCCCACCGCCGCGGGTGAGGGCCTGGAAACCTCAGACCAGTGTTCATAGCAAAACAGCAGAGATGTGTGTTCTCTACCTGCAGCACGAAGCCACCAGGCTGGGCGCCCCGCAGCAGCCGGGCTCTGCTGGACCCGGAGGAAACCCCAGGCGGGCGGCTGTGGGGCTGAGTGAGCTCCTGGTGGGGGTCCCGGGAGAGGAGGGGGGGGGAAGCGGCCACGGCCCCGCAGCTCGAGCGGTGTCCCTCCAGGTGTGCGCTTCCCTCCCCCCGCCGCGCTCTCCTCGGACTGATAAGGTTACCTTTTTTTGTTTGTTTTGTTTTGTTTTAATTTTTCTTTTTTAAAGCAACCAGCGAGTGAAGCGTGTCAAGTTGACCGGCAAAAAAGACCTGGCATTTGCACAGAAAGCTGCAAACGGAAAAGGAGCCGTCCCCTCCTCCCCGCCCCGCTGCATCCCAGCCCAGAGAAACCCAATCGGGTGGTGGATGGAAAAAACAACAGGGGTGGAGAAGAGGAAGGGGGGAGAACAGGTTGGAAAATACCAGGTTGGAGAGAACAGTTCATTGCTTGTGCAAAAAGAAACAAAACCAAACCCCAAACGGACCGAAAGAAAACCAAACCCAGGAACATGCTGGAAATAATGGGAACGAATGGAAAGTAATATATAAAACTAAAAATATAAATAGGATGTCTGGCTGACTGGTAGAAGAATAGGTCATTTAGGTTACAAAAAGGAATATACATTCAAGAGGCTCTGAACCCAGTGGGGTAACCGATGTTAAACTTGTGTTAATAGTTAGGCTAGAATTCTCAAGTTTGTCTTTAAAATCTTCACAATACAAGCAAGCTATTTTAAAAATGTACACTATACACACCTCACACAGCATCTCCTACCCTTATCACACACCGACCGCTACCCGCCCGGACACAAAACCAAGGGCTGCTCACGGCCAACGCTGCTGCCCGCGGGTCAGCGCTGGCCCAGCGACCTCCTCGAGCACTCACACGTCACCAAAGGGCCGTCGCCTTTCTGTTATACACACTTCACTTTGTCACGTTAATTATTTACATCAGGGCTGCCCCCCCACCCCCCTCCCCGTGTTTCGACTGTTTCTAGGCAGGGAACGACGCTCCCGTTCCGAGCAAGCAAGGAGAAGGGCTGCGAGGGGTCGGGAGGGAAACGGGAGGAAGGACGCAGGCTCGCCGAAGCCGCACGCGAGGACGCTGCTCCTTTGCGGACGCCCAACCCTCAAACCTCCATCCCCGCAGACCAAGGGCAGCCGGGACCCGGCCCTCGAGCACAGCCTCACCTGCACCCCAAACCCCTCTGCCTGCAGTTCCTGGGATGCTCAGCACAGCTCTGGGCTCCGGGTTTGCCTCTGCTGCAATACAGCGGGGCGGGACGGGGCACCGCGGCGCTCGGAGGGTCGCCCACCCTTCGCCCCAGGACCGGGCTGCGGGACGCGCTGGGCTCCCCAAGCCATGCAAAGCAGCAGCCGCGTCCTTCAGCTCATCGGCAGCCGTGCTGCTTGCCCAACTCTGCTGAGCTCAGAGTTGCCATAGAAATGCGTGATCCTGGCGCTAAAAGCAGGCAATGATCTCAAATGAAATTCTTCTTCTTTTTTTTTTTTCCTTTTTTTTTTCTTTTTTTTTTTTTCTTTTTTTCTTTTTTTTTCCTCCAGTAGGTTTAGATGAGCTCCGGGCTTAAGACAAAAGCACTGAGAAGGGGAGAAACGTATCATTTCTACAGAGGCTGAAAAAAAAAGAGAGTCATCAGACGGTACTAAAACCGCAGCAGAGAAACTGAACCCGCCGAGCTCAGCCCCGAGCACCGCCGCCGTCCTCGGGCTGCCCGCACTGTGGCACATGGCACAGAGGGAGGGGGCGCGGGGACCCCAGCTGAGCCCCGCTCCCCCCGGCAATACAGAAGCACAATTCCTTACAGCGTCACTTCGACAATCTCAGGATTAGATGCATGCTGCACTACGACTGGCAATTACAGTAGCTTTCTGCTAGCTGGCACAGACTATTCTCTATAAATTTTAGTACAAAAAAACTTAAAAAATACAGAAACTAGGTCAATTTGTTAACTACATATTTACAGATAATTACAAAGTCTTTTTTTTTTTTTCACTCACAATCATTCAACTAATTGTCAGTGAAATTCAAACTGTGCATGTTCTGAGGTACCCGTACTCAGGGGTGGGGAGCGGGGCCGGGCTCAGTGCGTGCACTCGGGGAAAGCGAGCAGAGAGGGATGGGCCGCATCGGGACGCAGAGCTGCCAGGGCACCGCAGAGGTGCAGCCCCACGGTCCTCCAGCAAAGGGCCGCCCCCCGCCCCGGGGAGCCTGCAGGCGAAGTGCAATGGTCAGAGCCCCGCAGCTCAGTGGTTAAGGTGCTTGTTGGCCGCAAATCTGCTTTGCTAAGTCCCTCTCCGGCTGACAAGGCCTTCCTCCCCATCGCACGGTGGTTGCGCAGTGGGATTGGGGCCACCTTGCTGCAGCAGGGTGACATTCGCCACAACCACTGGCTCCGCTGGCCTTTTCTTTTGGCGGTCGTCAGCTCCCCACGGCGCACACACCTCTCAGCAGACCCGGCACAACGGCCTCGTAAAAGTGCAAACTGACACAACCACAGCAGAGCGACGCGGCCACAGCGACCCCACGTGTGCTGCCCATGGGCGAGGATGGCACAACCCGGCCCAGACCTCTCCTAAAGCCCTGCAGGAAACCTCCCAACAGGGAGAGGGGAAAATCGCCTCACAACTCTCCAGCAGCACAACGAAGACCCGTGTTTGGCATGCTGCTAAGCTGGCCGGGCCTTGGGGCCGTGGGGGACACACAGCAGGATGAAGGGCTGCAACCCAATGCACAAATGAACCATTTTTAACCCCAGCTGCCCGATGTCTCACTAAGATGTTGGGGTCTCAGAAGACCAAGGAGGAGGTCAGGACAAGAGGGCTTCACAGCTTGAGGGCGGCCATCCATCCAGCATGGCACCCAGGGGAGAACAAGGCCATCCTCTGCTCACGGGACTCGAGTAACAAAGCACACGTGCCTAAGCAGAATAAGGAATGCACCAAAACTGTATCTATACGTATGTGCATGTCTACGCACACACACGTTAAATCACCCAATGTCACTTCTCCTGCCATCCTCCACAAACCTGCTCTAGCCACAGACCGTAGTGCTGGGAGCCAGCGGCAGCTTTAACTTGGGAGCACCAAAGGTTGGAGCCCACAGCGATGTTGCTGGGACCAAGCTGAGCCCATGGCACCGAGCTGAGCCCATGGCACTGAGCTGAGCCCATGGCACCGAGCTGAGCCCATGGCACTGAGCTGAGCCCATGGCACCGAGCTGAGCCCATGGCACTGAGCTGAGCCCATGGCACTGAGCTGAGCCCGCACGCCTGCCTGCTGCTCACCGCCCCCTGGCAGCTCTGTGCTTCCCTACCACTACACCACCTTGTTCTCTCCTCTGCAGCCTTCTGACCTGCCGTACCCTCCAGGAGCTTTCCAGCACACTGCTAGCAGCTATCCTGCCCTCCTGCTCCCTGCAAAAAGAAAGCGACAATGAACAGGGCGCTGTTAAGGAAGGGCTTCTGGCTGCGCCCAGCCCCAGACGCGTCTTGCCCTCATCCTCACAGAGCCCCGCACGGCCCACGAGCAGAGAGTGCTACAGAACAGCAGAACTGAAGTGCCCTGGCAGAACTGCACAGCGGGACGTGGGTGCGTGCACACCCACACACACAGAGTATAGAAATATATACAAAGGAGATACCATATATATATATATATGTATATATCCGGAGATGTGCGTATTGAACGGAGTAATGGTAGACAGTGGTACAATACAATTTATTGCCTCTCAAGAAATGGCACATGAAGAGGGTAAGCGGGGCAGGGCAGCTGGCAGTGCAACAGGCCCTTCCCCTGGGGACCATCACTGCATCGTTCCAGGACCTACGGCGGTGCACGCTGTGCAGGCTACAGCTCACGGGCAGTGCACGCCCTTCTGAAGCACGAGGGCTGCATGGGGAGCAGAGCAGTGCCAGCCTGTCCCCGAGGCAAGGGATGGCTGCAGGGGGGGTCTGTGGGAAGCCTGGTATCGTACCACACGGATCTCTTCAACCCCTCTGAAGCCCGTGGGCTGGGAGGATGGGGTGCAGGCAAAATGGAGCCGTGCCATTTCAGCTCTGCACCCCAGGAAGAAGCACGGAGCACACGACATGGATGGGAGAGGTGGCTGCTGCCTCCCTGGGAGCCTTGCACTGATTTTAATGAAAGAAAACCAAACCATTTCAGATTGGATGAAGAGGTGAAAACGCCGGCTCCTCTGCTTGCGTTTTTGTTTTGTTTTCCATCTCTGAGCTAAACTACATCAGAACTTCAGGGCTTTGCAAAGGGAAAAGAAAACAACCACCAAATAACATTTCAGGTGCCAAGCTGCTGACTGGAGAATACTGCAATAACATTTGCAAAGCAGTCCACACAGCAGAGTTTCCCCAGTGTTAAACACAAGCATAAAAGATGTAACAGAACATCTTTGCTGAGGTACTGGAGCAGTTCCTACAACGTACAGTATTCCATAAGCCAAGGTCAGGGCATGGCTGCAACGAGTGCCGTCTGGAATCACTGATCTTAAGTTTAAAAACAGAGTTTGCAAACTGATTCAGAGATTGTTTGCGTCTCTCTAGCGGGTTTCTGAGCTGTTCATGCATCTCACACACCTCCAGTGCACAACCTGAGGCCCTCTGGCCACGCTGCACAGCGCTGCCTTCCCTTCAGCTCAGGCTTTTTAGGGCAGCCTCCTTCCCCCAGGCACACACAGGGACGCACACATTTAGACCAGTTGATCTGAATCAGTTTTTGCAAACTATTTTAATTAAAATATTAACTTGTTGGAATAGTCCAGGTCTGCACATGATATACATGTAAAAATGGTTACTACACAATTCTTTTTGAATACAAAAAAAAAGCCAATACGGGATAGCCATCATTTGGATTCAGCATTCAGTCATGCTCGACATTACACAAAGAGATGGGTTGAGAGAATTCTGTGGAAGTAGCTCAATTTAAGCCAGAGACTCGACCAAATTCAAACCATAAGAGAAGCAAAAGAACGAACCTGCGGGCACAGCCTGTCCCACTGCTGCTGCTGGCGACAGAGGAGCTGAGCTTCACACCCTCGTGTTAGCACCATGCTCTGGACACACACTCCACACTCACATGGTAAACACCAATATCGTTGGGGGGGGTTGGCCTTTCCATTCTTTTTGGTCTGTTTGTTTTTTTTCCTTCTCCCTTCTTTCTAAACCTAAACCAGTTTTGCTGCATTTTTATCAATATTTCGATGCAAAAGAGTGACCCCAAAACATCCAATTCCACACGAAAACAGAGCAGAGGAAGGGATAGGACAATTCATAGCCACCACTGTCCGCAGGGGCAACGGTCACCTCCTTGGGACCACTCCTGGGAACTGTTTGGACTACAAGGCTCCTCACTAAGGGCTGCCCAAACGTCTTCGGGTACTTTGGGCACTCCATCTGAGTGATATGCTACGTCAAGATGCTAAAAGCCCCAGTGGGATTCACTGGACACAGGCGGAGTGTTCAGGGTTGGGAGTGGACGTTAATTTAGCTAACGAAAGAACGTCGCCCTGTTGAGAGTTCTGAACAGCAGCGAGACACTGGAGTATTTACTATATAAATATGTCACGTGGACAAACACATTCGGAAAACCTTGCTTTTGAGCCCTATAAACATATTAAAGGCAAATCCTAGAGTTAGCAGCTAGTGTTTTCTTCAAGATGATTAGTGTGCAAGGAAAAACATTTACAAAGAACCCTGGCTAGTCAGTCCCCAAGACAGAAAGCTTTGCCTCGAGCCAAACCTGCACTCCTCCTAACCCCACAGTGCTGGCTGCCCCAGCCTGCTCGGGCACTGACACAAGAGCACGGCAGCATCTCCAGTTCCCAGCACTAAGGGATGACACTATGCCACAAAGTCTCTCGCTTCATTAGACTCCCTGACCTTTTATCACTGTATTGATTCCACGACCTCCTTTGCTTCCTTTCAGTAGTACAGCAGCTCCAACGAGCCTCTGGAAGTAGTGCCTTCCTGCATGGCGTGATATGCTGCCAAACGATCACAGCATCTCGAGGGACTGTAAGAGTTGTAAAGTATTGCAGCGACAAAAATAATAAAAAGGAGCCTCACATGCAGCAAGATCTACAGTGGTGATGTGGGTTAGTCATCAGCTGGGAAGAGTCATTGGCTCAGCTCCTCCTGGTACACTGTGGCAACTAAACATTTCAACAGTTGGCTACACTCTACATGTAAACAGGAAATTGCAACAAGCCAAAAAGGTAATAAATTGGTGGATGTAGTGTAACAATGAAAAACCTGATCGATGGCATTTTGTGACTATGGCATCCTTCAAAACACCTCTGGCATTTGAGACTGATTGGCTGAAAATCTAACATTTCTGAATGGAGCAAAAAGGACTACGCTGGGCTCCAAGGATTATTCTGATGCTTAGCTAAGATGAGATGTCACAGTATTAGCTGTACAAGTGCATTACTTACACTCCTCTGCCCAACCTTGCCTGAGCTACCAGCAGCACAGTCAGGGAGTGCTAAAGCAGGAATACAACTTCTAACATTTCTAGCCTGTTCCCTCCAAACAGGTTTACCTACAGAGTTCTCTGGAAGCTGACCAGTGCCTTCTGAGAGAACTTCACCTCTGACACAACACGGAGCCGGCACTTGGGTAGAAGGGCCCTGCTGAGCCCCGGTGTCTCCTGGCCTCTCTTCTGACCCTTCTTCCTCACCTACAAGTCTTTGAAAACGCCTCCTGGCAGAGGCAAAACCCTAGAAATGTTTCCACTTCAATGACAAATAAAAACGGAACAGAAGATCCAGCTGTTCCTCCCCTGGATGTTGGTTTAAAAGGCAGCTTGCCTGGTTTTTGCAGGGTGGCAGTTCGAAATTTACGGACGTGGGAGGAGGTCTCTGCTCTCCCTCAGACTTCCTACGGATGGTGTGACGCGGGCAGCCTGAGGCCCTTCTGTCCTGTCAGTGTGGTGACCACCAGCCAACTCTTCTGACTAATTGCATATATTTCTCAGACGCCCTCCCGAGACCCCTCCAAAAAGTAAAACTAAAACAAAACCAACAAACAAACAAAACAAAACAAAACAAAAAAACCAACAACAAAAAACCACCCCCCCCCAAACCCTGCAGCCAAATACTATGACATCCCAGTTAGTAAACACAAAACGTAATGCTTTACAAAATGAATACAATATTCCATGTGCACCCAGCTTCCACACGTCAGCACCGCACTGAGGAGGCTGCTGGGCTGGTGTCTGTAGGCAGTTTCTGTTGGCAGACAGCTCCAGTGGAATTGCCACTCTCAGTTATTGTTTAAGTTATGTATAAGACATGTGTGAACCATTGGATATTTGTGAAGTAACACTTGTGCTCCTGCTCATGCCCTGTTCCGTCCGTCCCCCAGAAGCTGTCCGCCTCAGAGCCTGGGGGCTGTTGCGGACCCCTATCGCACTACCTCGAGGTACCCCCTGCATGGGCCCCGAGGGGTGACCCCATGGCTGGGGTCCACCTTGCATTGGATGGCCCCAAGCTTGCGGTGGGCCGCCCATGGGATGACCCCAGTGAGGTCCTGCACCCCCAGTAGGATTGTGGGACCAGCCAGAAGCTCCCGGGTAGCTGTGGCTGAACGCCTCGGGGGAGAGATTAGAAAGAACCATATTACTAAAACCTAGCCTCATGCTTTCTGAGTCAAAGGCTTCGATCTCGCGAGCTTGACGCTCCAGCAGGCTTCGTATCCGTTCGGTACGCTCGTTCTGCAACGCCAGCATCTCCTCCTCAATCTGGGAAGAAAAAAAGAAGAGAGTCTGTAGCAACAGGGCTCCTTCATGGGCACGGCCTCAAGTTTCTGAAGGACCCCGGACACCGCTAGTGGGAAATCTTCTCCAAGTATTTCTGCAGGAGATAGGATCCAGCTCACACGTCCACCAACAGACTGTTCCCAATGCAAAAGGATAAGCCCCGTGGGCCTGTGCACGGCAAAGCACGGTGAGCACTGGCTGGAGCATCTCGCTCCCCATTCCCTCGTGCATACAGAGCTTTTCAGGGATGTGAATCCCAAGTTTGCATCGATACTAACAACTTGACACAGGCAAATCTTGTAAGACTACAGCTTCCATAGAAACCTACTGGGAAAACACCTTTAAATACAGCCAAGCACAGTATCTACAGAGACAAACGCCTGCCAGCTCTGCTTAATGTGACCTGCACTGCTTGTAGCTGAATCTGGTGATGACATTTGCTCTTTTCTCCAGGAGCCAACATATTAGCCCACATTCAGTTTCCTCTCCAGTGTTCATTGGTCAGATTTTCTTAGCTCTCATTTACCACCTGTTATCTATCCATTTCCTAAATTGGTCGTGTTACCCTGCTACCTTCCTCAGTGTGCGTGGCTGAAGAAAGCAGGCAGCGATGTTTGTGGCGTGTGGCAGATTATCAGCTATCAGATATGCACGCTGGCAACTCCAATTTCTTCCCTGCAACACTGTTCCAAATCAGTTTCCAACAGTACTTTGGTAGGGGCACCGGGATCAGCTCTCTGAGCGCTGGTAACATGGAGCCATGGCCTCTCAACACCCCTCAGACAGGGCCAGAAGCCTTCCTCGCTGAAATCTTTGCAGTCAGGTGGAAAAGAAAATAATTGCTTCGTTACCTTCTTGCCAGCACTGTAAAAGCAACATTTGGCCTCAGTGAAGAAGTCCAGAAGGGTAAAAAGCAGTAGCCAAGACTTTCAGCATAGCTCCCTAGCATCTGCTGTCAGCAGTGATGCAGCTAAGAGGCGATATCTCAGTCCGCGCTGAAGGCACCGGGCAGAGCCTTGTACTGGTAAGCACCCTCTTCCCTTAGTCAGGGAATAAGCAAAGTGATTTCATCTGTAGTTTAGGAAACAATCTGCTCCCGTGTGAGTCATCTCCTGAGCCATCTCAGGCTCCCAGAGCAGCCTTACCCACTCGCCTTTCTTGCCGCTGGGTGAGCGGCCCTGGGTCTCTGCAGAGCAGCCTGGCTTACTCTTGTGAAAGCCATGCAGCACTCAGCGGCCTGCAAACGGCAGAAGAGCAAGAAGCTGCCTTTTCTACTGCTAGCTCTTTAAAACGCTGCCATTTATCTAAGTGGAATCCCCTTCTCTTTCAGAACTGCAGCTCTCCAGCATGTCTGGCTGCACACAGCTCTCAGTCTTTGTGCCAGTGAAACAAATGGGACTTTGTGCAACCGAGCTGCACAGACAGGCAGGCCTGACACCCTGCGTGAAAGTGACATCACTTAGAAACGACCCCAGGACACAGGACTCTGAAGATGAGGTGCTGGAGGCACACGCAAAGGAAATGAGTAAATCTAAAGTCTTTTAAAGACCCTCTTGGGACATGCTCAGTACTGCTGCAATACAAACAACACAGCACCAGGGTGTAACTTGTACAGAGCCTCAGACACTGGCACTTAAAAACTGTGCATGGAAGGGGCTGGTTACTCCCTCCTGAGCCCACGTCAGACATGCACGCTCTGCTGAGTTACTATGGTGATGGGCACCATCAAAAATAAAGAGTGCTGTGCTGAGAAGGAAGCAGAATCCTATGCACAAGATAACTTCTGGAATCTGGTTTATTGTTGAACATTGGGAACTGACTTTGCCACAGGCTGTGCATGTGTTTGTGCACATAAAGTCAGACGTTCATCCTGTGCACATACATGCCCTTGCTCTGGCTGCCAGACAGCTTCAATTAGCACAGGCACACAAATACCAGGTGACATCGCTGAGCAACCTGCAGCAGAGCACTAGCAACTCCCAACTCTTACAAAGTCAGAATACCCTTCCCTGTAAAGGATATCCTTTCAAAAGGGAGATGCATCCATGTTTGCACCCAGGTGTCTTCCCTTGAGCTGCCACTAAGTTGCTGTAATTCCAGCAACTGTCTCACCATTGGTCCACGATTGTATCAGCATCAACACATCAGCATTGCACGTATGGCTAAATAAAGGCTTCCCACCTATGGAAGCTGAAGGACCATGCAGTTTTTCACTATTCTAAGGTACATAGAGCACAAAAAAGAAAAAAATACGCTGGACCTTGTTGCTATTGCTTCCTTTTCTCCTCTACACTGTAGAACTGCTAAGCTTCCTATCACTATTACTGATGCCAGTCAATTTGCATGGGCCTTCTATGCACAGACTTTGATCCTCATCTTCACTGAGAGACTTACAGAACACTGTCATAGATTGATGCAAGTCTCTTGGGCTCAGCTTTCAGTACAACACCACGTGCAGGGCCGATCCTGCACATGAGGAGCTTGGCTTGCTGTGGCACGCTTCTTCCAGAGCTCCCTTCAGTTCATACCACCAGAGGGCAATGCACACCCAGCCCAATATACACTTAGAAGCAGGGCTGGGACAGGAGCAGAACTAGAGATGGGATATAAAAACGATTACCCCACATGTGGGTGCCACATAGGAACCCTGTTTGCACAAATTCGGTTTCTTCCAGAGATTCAGCTACCTGCAGGAGACCAAAGCACAGTGCTGCCTTCTTGGAGATGTTCCTCTGCTGACCGTGAGGTGGAGCAGCTTTATTCCAACAGCCAAGCATCCATCTGCTGGCCTCTGGGAGGATTTCAGCGCAAAGAACCTCGAGGCCACAGAGTAATTGCCACAATTTAATAATCGCCGATCAGCATCGAAGCTGAGAGCTGCTGTGTGAATGGTGATGGCTGGCACCCCCAGAGCAAGTCAAAAGGGCAAAAATTCACAGCAGGAAGGCTGACTGCCTGTTTCCTTTCACTGACTGCTGCGTTACCCTTCCTCTGGTTTGTGCATGCACTTCTACAAACCCCATGCATCTGGCACCACGTAGAAGAGCATGCTTCAACAAGGAGCACCTCAACACATGCAATAGCCGACTCGAGTTGAAATCTAGGGAGCAGCAGCTTGCCCATGCTTGTGAGTCTTGGCTACGGCCATTCGCTAAGGGCAGTGCTGCTGACAGCAGCCTTTCTATGACATGTAGCATTTCACAGGGAAACTGCAGCTTGGTATCCACACTGACAAACAGAGCAGAGCTGCAGTAAAAAAATCGTATGACCAGAAAACATAAGGTCTCAAATCACAAGTCCATCCATTTTAACTTTGCCCCACGTTTTTTTTCCCCCAGATACCTACTGCTAATACCGTGCAGACCTCAAAAAAAGCAACACCTTCACTTTAGGTCGTTACGTCTGTCCTCTATGAACTGAGGATGTTGACTTGCAGCTCAGAGACAGAGAGAACCATTTGCTTTCCCTTCTGCCCAGAGAGGCACAGCTCCCCCTAGCTCTGGCATGCTTCAAGCAGCTCTGCCCCAGCCAGACAGCCAGAATCTGCCCGCGGAGGATGGCTGAGCTGGCAGAAAGTTTATTCTGTGTCGCTGAGCCATTATCCCAGAGAGGCAAATATCCAAACGATCTGTGCATTTACCCATACAGCAAGGCAAAAGCAATTTCTCTGTATTTTGATAGGTACAGCGCTGAAAGATGGAGTGTGCTAAGGGTGCTCACGTGCCCATTTTACCTTCTGCTCAAGGAGGGCCCGACGGAGGGATACCCTCTGTTCAAGATCACGCAGCTCCCGGTCATGCTGGGCTTCTGCCTGCATCTTGATTTTACTCTGATATGCATTCAGCAGCTCCAATTCTTGCTGCAGCTGCATCTTCAAAACCTGGCACTCTGCTTCCTGTGCTTCATCCAAACGCAGCTGGGAAAGGCAGACAATAGAGACGTTTCACTATGGGGTAACCACTCATGACACTCTGGGGGAGGACTGCAGGGAGAGGGAGAGAATGGGATGGGACTTTTGTTTTCTTAGCAATACAATTGGTCTCTATTGTACTTGGTTTCACCAAACAGAGAACCTATAGTGACAAAGACTGGTGACAGTGAGCCCACAGTGCTGATGCAAGTGACGCTGATGAGCAGTGGTGCCTCAGGAACCACGATCCGTACTGCAGAGAACAGACTGCTGTAGGTGCTAATGTTCACAGCTCTCCTTTTTTCCTTGAGGCAAAGAAAAGGTCTCTTGCTCTGTTCAGCTGGATTAACAAATTTCCTGTGTGCAGGAGACTTAAGTTTGCATTCCTGCCAATGCAGGACGTAGGGCAAAAAAATGACATAAATCTAAAAGCGGTTTTAACACTGAACTTTTAACTTCCCTCACATGAATTAGGCCAGCTACCCTGCTGTGTCAGTGTCAAATCTGTGCAGAGTGATAAGCAGGACACGATATGCATGAAGTGCAAAGAAAACTGCACGTTCAGTTGTACCAAGGACTCAAAGCATTGCTCACATGGTCATTCCTCGAAGAAGGGCTAACAGAACTTTCAGAGCACTTTTAACATTACTGCAGATTTACAGTCAAACCTCTGAACTCCTCCATGACTCACTGAGCATTCTCCACCAGTGGGACATGCTTTGGTTGGTATCACTGAGAAATCAAAACCTAAATGACTTAAAATAGCAAGTTGCATGTTATTTAATGATGCTCTAAGAGGGACATTCATGCTGTCAGACTTCATGCAAAAGCAGTCTTTCAGCCACACAGATGCATCACTTTGCATCCCTTCAACAAAAGCTTCAGCTTCAACCTGCCTGACGGAATAATACCTCTTTCCTCTGTATTTGAATGTAGATTTTAAATACAGAGGAACGACTGTGCTGGGTACGGCGTGTGTAGCAAGGAAGCAGATAGCCTGCTGTCAGGATACAGACTGCTTAAAATGCAAACATCCCTATTTGGCTGAGGAACCCTGGGTCCCTCGGAGGCGACTCACAGCTTGTGTAGAGAGCATTTCATTAATGCTGTGATCGTACTGCTCAGCCAGGATAGCCAGCTTCCGGGTCTGCTCCTCCTTGAGCCGTTTGAGGACAGCTTTATGTTCACTCTTTGGCGTGGTCTCCAGCAGATGGTTTCTCAGTGCTTTGTACTGTCTGGTTTGGATCTTGCATGTATCCTGAAACTGCTTCTTTATCTGTAGTTCTTTTGACTGGAAAGATGGAGGGGACACAAACAAAGAAAAAAACAGCATGTTTCAAATGGGAGAAATATCCATTCAAATGGATATTTAGGATTACATTAAGGATATGAGTTCAAGAATCCACAAATGTATAATAACATCTACAGTGCAAGGAGGGAAGCAAAATATACAAGAGGCAATGACTACTGCTGCAGCTGCTTTGACACTGCCACTGTGCAAAACAATTACAATAGAGACACTTTTATAACAAAGCTCCAGCCTAAATACAGCTGTCTCCGCACAAAGAGCCTCACATTTGTCACTGGACTGGATCCAGTCCTGGCTGTTGCTTTTCAAGAAAGATTCTTGAGGGACAGGACTGATATTAATTAGCACCAAAAGCCATACTTACACGTGACTGTGCTTATATGGCACGTATATATGAATGGCACTTAATGTCATGCAAAGAAGCAGATCTGGTGCATGGGAAGGGATGGGGAAAAAGAGAAACGCTTTTTCCATTGGTAGTTTGGTGAAGACTGGATGTGTTCCAACTCTTGATATTAAGAACCTGGTTTTCACAAGGATACTCAAAAATGGCTGGGAAAGATTGAACACCTGAAGATACATACCACCACCAGCACTGATGTTGTGCTAGCCTAGTGAACAACACAATTCCCCAGTCCCAACAGAGGCTGAGTTTTCCTTCTGCTCTTGCTGCATCTCAGTACTGTGCAGAGATATAACTTTGTATTGCGCATGGGGCTGAGAGACTTCAATCTAGGACAAAGTATCTGAACCTGACTTAGCTGTGTGACCTTGGATACATTCATTCTGTCTGTCTTCCACCTGCCTTACCTGCCTCCAGAGCAGCCTGAAAGGGATAGCATCTGCCAAATGCACTGAGGCCCTGAAAAGGAAGGAGCTCCCTCCAGGAGGACTGGCAGGGATACTTCTAACTAAACCAAAACAAATTCAGGAGTGATGAATGGTGGTGGTGAACTGACTGATAGCCACATTCCCCATGGTAAGACAAACAAAACAAAGCACAAAAACAAATCAAACCAACCACATCAGCACAGTCAGTACACAGTCTGGTCCATTCACACCACGGTCAAATCCTAGCACGCCTGGAGCAGGAACTGAGCACAGGAGCAGATTTCTGTTCTGAATAAACTGGAGGAGCTCTGGGATCTGAAGCAGCACTGCAGGTACATGTGTATGTCTCCTGTCAGCCCCTGCACTGACTGCTCCTGGAACTCACTCAGGGCTCAGCAGGGCAGGTGATAAACACTTGTAGCTACACAGAGAGATCCATTGGGACCAAACGCAACCAGCCCAATTCAGACATCAGCAAGATTTGCTGTATAAACCAACAAGCCCATCTTGTCACACTGATGCAGAAAACAAGACAGAGACAGACTTCATTCAAACAAAACATACATAATGGAGAGGAAAATATCACTTCTACCCTTTCTAAATTCACAGTAAGTTATTCCCCTCCTGAAGGCCCTTAGGGTGCTCTCTCCCTTCCCCTCGAGGAAGCATCTGCAGGTGCTTACACGTTCCCACCAAGGACCACAGCAAACATCAGCAAACTGTTTTGTCCTCACATTCCGTGAAGTTTCACTTGGACACCACCAGGCTGTTTACAGCCTTCCAACCCAAAGGCTTCAACAACAGGAAACAGAAGGGAGGGGTAAGATTTCCAGGCAGCCTTCTGACAAGATCATTCTGACCCGGCGTTGTGAAACATCAGCAAGAGGGGTTTTCATCACAATTAAAACGCTCAAAATAATAACAGAGCAGTTCTTACTGAAGGGCGAATTCTGTGCAATTCTACACAAGGTGCTGGATTGACAGCTCAAGCCTGAAATCCTCTGCTAATCGCAGACCAGCCATGCATGGCACAGCACAAGCTTTCCATGCTTCCTGCCAAAACGCCGCAGCCCTGTCCTTGCTGGAAAAAGGACAGGGTTGGATGCTCTGCAGAGGGCAGAGGGCAGCTCTGCAGCCTGGAGAGAGCTGTGGCTCTGCTGGCCCTGCTGCCAGCAGGGAGCGAACACGGACGTGCTGCCCACTCGTGTTTGCACCGCATCACCTTGGGGAGGCAGAACTCATTCATGCTAATCTCAGAAGGATCAACCTAATGCAGCTGGTTCGGTTTTATTCAGCTCAGAGTGCAGCACAGCTTCGCTGTGAAGTCATCCGCTATTTATACACTATATCCTTGGAGATTCTCAACAGTGATCAGATGGTCCCTTGTACTCACAAGCCAGGTTTTCACCATTTAATATTATTCTAATACTGGCAGATCACATTCTTTTCTTGCTGAAGTTCTGTTTTCAAGCATTTTTTTTCTCCGCAAGAAGACAGTTTGCACCAACTGCAGGTTAAGTCAGATGTGAAACATGAAGCAGGAAGATCTAGAACAACAAAGAATTCCCATGCTCAGTATGCCATACACTCATTTTGTTACTGGCACAGCCGAGCACTGGGCGGAGAGAAGCCTGCCTCCTCCTCAAAGGAAATGTACCAGCAGCTATGCGAAAACTTCATACTCCATTCTTAGACACTTCAGAATAAACCACTGTGCTTCTCTGGATGAAGCTTACAACAAAAACAGTAAGAACCTCAATTACAGAGGCCCTGAAATTCTGGCCAACCACTTCAGCTTGAAGAGCTGGGCAAGAAACCCATGAGAGCACATCATGGCAAAAGTCAACACAAGGAGCTCCCTGAGGACACTGCAGCTGGTTGGTGTCCTTCACACCTAACATACCAGCCGCAGCATAAAGGTATTCACACAGAACCTCTCCAAGCTAACGAGCTTCACAGTCCCTTGGACCTGCACACACTGCAAACAAGAACGGGGCTGCGATGTGCCACCACCAGCAGCAGTAGCCCCTTCGTGCCGCTCGCTCCCACACCACGCAGTACCTTCAGGCTCTTGGGCTGCTGCCGCACCTCCATGACGTGCTTACGCCTCAGCTCCCGCTCCCGGCGCTTGTTGTACTCCAGCTGGTTGGTGAGCTCGGTCTGGTGCTGGAGCCGGATCAGCTCACAGCGCATCTTCTGGATGGTGCTGAGATGGCGGAACTCCAACTCCTGCATGGACTCGTGCTGACGCAGCAGCATGGCGTGCTCCAGGTCCTTCTGGGTCTGCCTTTTGTTTAACTCCTAAAGGGCGACAGAGCGGATTACCAGACTCTATTTTCTTGGATTCACATTCACAATGTGACATTACTTCGCTCACAAGGGCATTTCTCCCTTTCTGAGCCACCTGAGGACAGAGCGCAGAGCCCCTACACCTCATCAGGTGGAGGACTCCCTGCCACCATTCATTTTCCTTCCTCATTTCACTTTTCAAGGTGGATTCACAGTAAGCATTTTTTGGAAAGAACGAATTATTGCATCTGTTGGCCTTTTGGATCTGACAGTTCTCATGAAATAGGACACCAACACAAACATTTTACTCTAAATTATTTCAAAAACACCCCAGCCGTTATTTTACTAAAAAAATTCTCATTTGGTCATTAACTCCTCAGCGAGACTGAAGTCGGACAGCAGGTACTCTGTGAGACACACTGCACACAGATGGCTCCAGTCCCATCTCTGCCTGCTCCCTCACCTCCCGAACCAGGTCCTGCTCCAGGTTGTGGCGTCCCAGCAGCATCCGCCTCTTGAAGCGGCGGCACTCCAGCTCCAGGTACTGCCGCTGACGCCTCAGCAAGTTGGCTTCTTCCTCTGCCTGGAAATGCTGGATGTTCTCCTTCTGCTTGGAGAGCCACTCCTGCTTCTCCTTCTTTGGAGTGCTCTGGTTTTCATTCAGCTCCTGATAAGAGTCAGGTAATTAATTGTGGAATAGTTGCATTGAGCTCCCTTGCCTTGAACAACTGGGTGCCTAATAGTCCACTCTTCAGACAAAGCCATCCCACATGGTTTTCTCATGTTAGGAACAATCTGAGCTTCTGTAAAACGCATCATATCACATATCTAAGGGAATACCTGGAGACAATTCATGGCTTTTCTTTTTGCATTGGCCATTTCAAATTCAATACATGTTTCACAAAAGAATCTGCTTGCTTGCACTGCACGCTAGAGATGCTCATATAGTGACTAGGTTTGCTGCAGTACACTTCAGCTTAAGTAAAAGACAGAATTCCTGTATATCAGCAGGTTTTGCTGAACTGTGATCTACTGCCTCTGTCTATCTAAGATTCTGTGTTATAAGCTCAAGCTACTACATCTTCTGTTAGATCTTTCTTGGCTCTGCTGCTCTTTGGCCTTTTTCTCCCAGGAAATGTCTGTGTTTGGGAATATTCCCCTTTGGAAAACGTTCCAAAGCTGCGTCACACAGCTGATGGTTCAGTGCTAAATGGTTCTTTCAAAACAATTATTTATAGTGGTTACACTTTCATCCACTCCATGAAAAGAACCAGGAAGTTTGATTCTACCATTTCTCTGCACTTCACAAAGGTCATGGTTTTCACTACCATACAGTGATTACTGAACTATTAGCCTGCTTTCTCCATTAAAATTACTAACTGTTTTTGCAGGTATTTTCCTTCAAAAATAATCTATAGGTCACCTTTGCTGCTCTGCTGGCTTTTTTTGTCATTTCTGAACATTCCCCACTCTTGCAGAGTATTGTACACCCCACTGTTGGTTCACATTTCTCATTACAGATGAGTTACCTCTTTCAGCTGCTCCTTACGGAGTTTGTATTCTCTCTTCTGAGACTCCAGGAAACTGTTCAGTTCTTTTTTCTGTTGGGCCTGAATATGCTGTTGAAACTTCTTTTCTTCGTTGGCCATCACTTTAGCCTACAGCAAATCCAGAAGCAGATCAGTTTCCGAGGCCTGATCAATTATAGCTCATGTTCCATTTTAACCCCAAGACCTGGAACTCACAATACAGTGACCACAATACTCACCACGACTCTGAAAAAAGCACGAGTCTCAGGAGCCTGCCCTCAAACTCTTCTCATTCCACCCCCCCCAGTACATCAGCAGGAGTCCTTTTTCAGTGCTTCACTCCCTCAGTCCTGTTCAGCTTTTCTTACCTAACACAGTCAACACCTTATGACCAACTATATCCTCAGCCCTCCACCAAGAGATCTAAGATGAACAAATAAATCAATAATAATCTCCATAGGCGGCTCCACTTCATTGTCAATTATTTAAAAGCATAAAAATCCCCATATCCATAAGCAAGCAGACAGCGAGCCTTTAAGCATAGCTGGCACATTTCTCTGCAGGCTCATCTGCCTCCATAACACTTGATGGCAGTCAGTAACTGACAGCACGTACAAGGCAAAAGAAAGGAAAACCCTCACAGCATTTTTCCTGGGGTCCGTACACCAGAATTTAGTACAAGGCACTGCGATGAAGGACATACCTTTCCTCTAGTTACAAAAACCCCTTAGTGTAAGGAGGTGATGTATTAGCCTTTCTCTAATTAGCAATTTGCTTGGCTCCTGAAAACAGACATGTAAGAGACTACAATGTCATCTGTTCATCAGTGAGGTGAAGTGGACAATTCAAAGTAATTAACAAACAAAGACTAGTCTGCTGAACCGTTATCTCCTACCTCTTTTTCCATGGCTGCTTGGTGCTTTTTAATTAGCTTTTCCATTTCTGCAGCAAAATTGTTACGCTGAGTTTCAAGATCTTTGTCCAACCTGAGGCGATGCTCGTCCATCTCTGCCTTCAGTTTATTCTCTAATGCCATCAGCTGCTTCTGGTGTTGCCGTCTCATACGTTTATAGCCAGACATCTGCTCTCGGAGTTCAGAGTCTTGTTCATGCTCCTGCATTTGCCTCGTCACCTAGGAAGATAACCACACTGGGGCAGAGGAACTTAATGCTTCTCCATCTGATTTCCAGCAGTCTCCTGACCACAAAAGAAAACTATTCAGTGAAGAGATGTGGGTTGCTTTTTTTTGTTTGTAAAGGAGACCACAGGTCCCAGTGGCAGCAGAGCAGACTTAAAACTGAATTCTGCAGTAGAAGAAAAGCTCATACGGGCTCCAGCAGAACAAGTATACAAATGTTATAAAGCTAGTACTAGCTAATGTCTCCTCAGCCCACTATAACATGAGCGTGCGTATGTACATACAAACATACACAAATGTACACAATATACGTAAGGAACTAAAGCCAGTTTACTATTATAAACTGCTTCCTGCATTCTGCTAAGCCTACCAGCTTTGTGAAAATCCACTATACACAAATCACATCTGCCCAGTGCTGCATGCAAGCTTTCATCAACCTGCATCCTACTATTTCAGTGATAACACCACAGCCAGTGAACATAGCTCATATCCCGCTGAAATCCTGGACGCCCTCAGCAGTTTCACAGAGCCGTGTTTGAAGGCATCCCTCCCTGCACAGCCCCATCCAGACGCAGCCCGCGACGTACCAGCGATGCTGTGCGTATGGTAGCAAAGTGCTCTCGGTTGCGATAGTGAGACTTGTGGCGGGACACCTGGGGAGGAGACTGGGGTTCTGATGCCCTCGTTCGAGGATCCGATTCCTCTCTGTAGTTTTCTTCCTCCTTATCAGCAAATATTAACACGACAGAATAAGAATTCCAGTTACTACAGATCTTTATTTCGGTCTGGTTCAAAAGGCATTTGAAGGAAAAGAAAGCAGATCCATTTCGCACTCATTGGGCTGGACGGAGGAATGTACTGCAATGGGAGCTGTGATCTAGGGTCTTTAATTTGGAGATTTTGTTGTGCAATTTTATTACTGGGAGGAAAATTACTAATTACTGCCGTAAATGAGAAAAATAAATGGAAAACAGAAAACTGAGTAAAGTAGTTTACTTCAAGAAAACATAAAAGCTATCAAGTAGATTATATCGAGTCAGAGAGACAAAAACAACATCTCTGCAACCCTGAAAGACAGAGGATGATTTCCATTACACCCACTACAGAAATACCTCAAAGCAAACGCTCAGATTTGTCATGGTGAATTCCACTTGCTTACTTTGCCATTCATCACGGCGCGATTAGGAGCTGGATATGATATACTAATTAACTCCCCAAGGAAATACCTGTGTCTTTGTTGCATATCTGGGTAAAGAACAAAACATTCCAACCACACCTATCATTAGCTAGGGAAACGTTACTGGGCTGAGAAAATGTATGGTAACCCATCTGCAGGGAGAGCAGCACGGATCCCAGCGACACACTGCGCTTCATATCCTTCTTCACACAGAGGTAAGGCAGTCCAAGTGACTTCACAGCTTGCCATGGCCACAGAGCTGCACTGCCTTTTTTGAGCATCTTTGCTCGTTAATCAAATACTCAAATCATGTGCTGGGGAGCTGGGTGCTTCAGGAACAGATTTCAAGCACCACTGTGGTCTTGGGTTTAAGAATTCAGTAACTAGAAGGGGAAACCCTTGCATCTTTTTGTCCCCAGAAGCAGAACTCTGCAAGATAAGGGCATTCCCTAAATAATCCTATTCACAACTGCCATTGCAAGTCCTCATGACGAAGCAAACAATTTTGAAAACAACTTGATTAGTAGAATGATTGTTACAGAATCAAAAGAAATAAATGATTTTTATAGCAGCTTTCCCAAGTTTCCAATGCAATTTAATGCATTTGTGACACAATATTAGGAGCTGCACAGGAAGTACTCGATTACCCTTTAACCACTGAACCAACCAAACCCACTCCCTTTCCACGTTCTCCAAGTTATCCAGCCACAAACCCAATGCTTACCGGCTTCAAGTGAATGACAGAACTATTTGACATCACCGTGTGGTCCCCTTCCATCATATCCAGCTCGCTCTTATCATCCGAGGCATCTGGAAGACTGTTAACACTACTGCTTTGGCTACTGGCACTGATAGACATACTAGGAATGGACTGATTACTTCCGACACTGTTCACTGTTCCTGTCCTGCCAACACCATGATCTTGTTCCTAGCAGGAAGGAATTATTTAAACAATTAAAAAAAAAATCAAGAAAATCCAAATCCCTTACAGTTCCCATCAGTGGCCATTACTAGATTATATGTTCATTCTATTCCTTTATACAGGCATCTACCTGCCATGTCATGGCAGTTCCCACCCTCCAGGCATTGTCATGAAGCATTTCTCTTGTGGGATGCTGAGGAGAGAAAGAATCACCCTTGTCAAGATTAACTGGCTGATGTCAGATTCTTTTCAACTGCAAGCCCGTTAACAAGCCCAACTCCATCACGACTCAGCCTCAGCGTGTCATCAGAAGCTGTTCTGACACCCGCATCATCTCAGTAAGCGTTCATCTGGGGACCCTGCATGTCACATAGCTCCCTTCTGTAGATGGCAGAACTGGACTCTGCAATTTAGAGTCTCCACGTGCTGACTGCAGCATGCCATCCAAAGAGAGACAAGAAATGGATTCCCGAGCATGTTTTTTTAAAGCAAGCACAAATTTCTCTGTCTCAAGGGTCAGAAGAACATTCTTTGGGTGTACACAAAAGATTACCGAAAGCCTTGTGCACACAGCCGAAGCAAGGGAAACTTTGCACAACTGGAAGCTGACTGTTCACACACGGGCAAACAGCACAGCATCCTGCCAGTACCGGGCATCTTCTGCTTGTCCTTGTGTGTGCCCTGAGGTAGGCTTCACTCCAAGCACAGACAGGAAGGCAGAGTTTATAGCCAGGTGTGTAAGCAGCCCCCGTTCATTTCAGCAATACCTGAGTTACGGTTATCTACATGACATCATCTTTCCTTGGTGCTGCAATGACATTCAAATTTTTCTCTCACCTCTTCCTCCTCCTGTGTTTCAACTGCAGGGCCATTATGTGCCTCCTGGAAGAGGAGCTTCTTCATTTTACGGTACTGCAGGTTGTCCAGTTCTCTCACTGCATCCTTTGTTCTCTGAATCAAGTCTATTAACACTGTTTCAGGCCGCTCCCGAAGAACAAACATGTGCTGCAGAACACACAAATAGGTGGGTGAGCTCCCAGTGCTTAAAGGATACAACCATTATGAGCTCCAGTTGGGTTTGTTAGCTCTCTTTCCTGAACAGGAGAATACCCTCACAACTGAATGGCACTATATTTAGGCTCCATGATCCAGACAGATTTCAGAATGACTGTTTTCTGATGGGGGACAGCCACCAAAAAATAGCAACGTGAAAAAAACGAACAGCAAGCAAACAAAAAAGGTATTTCACACAGTGTGAAAACAAGCTCTGTTTAAAATCAGACTTCTTCAGGTGTTGGTGTATTTCAAGACATTATCTCCAATTACATTATCCTCAGTGGAGGATGAGCAGCAATAATGTGAAAACACTTGAAGTCTGAGATGGTTAATATCTTTAACCACATGCTCAATAACGTATCAGCTAGCTCTCAGTATAAAAACCCCACTCCTTGTTTAGTAAAGCTGGATAACCAAATATTCAGCACGCAGCTGTGAGTCATAAAACAGGCTGCAAATCTACATGCATTTTGCTGCATTTCACTGCAAAGGAAGCTACATTCTGCCAACAGGTAAAGCAATTCTCCTCTATGTATGTCAGATGCAGCTTTTCCAGTCTCCAGATGAAATGTGCTGTGCAAGCACGAGTCATTATTACCACCACCCCTGGTTTCATTCTGTTCCTTTGGAGGCCTGTATCGCCATTTCCAACATGTCACATTTCCTACCTGTCCCTCTAAAGTGGCACGCAGCTGTTTCAGGCTATAGATGTGGAAGGAGTACATTCACAAACGTTTAATTTCCATCAATGTTCTCTTTAATTGCAGTGCACTGCTCAAAATAAAACCAATCTGCAGAGCTCTGAAATGGCAGGACTACACTCCCACACCAAACCTTTCCTGGGTAATTGCACTTTTCTTTCAGAATTCACCAGTTTTAAAGAGGCAAAAGTTCTCAGAACCATTTAAGTACAAAACATGCAAAGAGGTGACAATAAGACCTTCAAAAATAGAATCCATTTTCAGGCAATGCAAAATCTTGGACATGTGGCTGTTTAGCAGAAACATGGCTGGGGTCAGAACCCCAAAATAATGCCCTGAGCACTGCAAGGAGAGCAAGCTAGCACAATTCGGGATGCCTCCTGATGCCACCTCAGGAAACCCATCAAAGTCACACTTAGAAGAAAGCAGCTGGAACACCAAAGCTCTGTGTGAGCTGCATTCACTTAGGGAACACCTCAGCTTTTTGCAGCTATCCACCACATGGACTGTTTCTAGACAAGAGCAAGGAAAATGAAGGATCTGCAACATACAGGAGGAAAAATGAAGGAAAAAAAAAGCAAAGAAATAAAGCAGAAGAAAATCTGCAGATGTCAAGGGAAAGTATGGGGAAGAAAACCTTTCCCATGCCTCCCTGCCCCAGGGATAACCATTAGAACAGCAGATTTCTACGTGTAAAGCACACAGGTGATGGGAGAAGATAAAAAGCCTTGAGAGGTATATATAGCATAGAATAAAGAGGGGAGTAAAGAAAGGTATTTGTTAACTAATGCATGGCAGCTCTGTCAGGATTAATCACAATCACTGGAAGGATAGACTGGGCTTAAGAAACTGACACTCCCGACAAGCTGGTGGTCATCCAGCGCCACTTGTTGGAGTGCAGAGAACAGGGCTGGCATGGAGAATCACCTGGGGAACTGCCCCAGGTGCTGCAAAGGGACAGGAAAGCTGCAACACCCCTCGGCTCAAAGGGAGTGGGGATAACTGGCAGAGCATTGGTCAATGGAACCTACCACTGCAGGTGAGACAGAAGAACGTCACCTTGCTATGACCACATGGAAAACAAAGGACAAGCAAGCCCACCTTGAGAAGCTCCTCTGATGTAGGCCTGTCTTGAGGAATCTTCTGGAGGCAAGAATCTACGAAGTTTCGGAAATAGTCAGACCTGTGGCAAGGAAAGGGGAAAACATCCACCTGAGTGAGCTGCCCAGCACTGAGCCATTCACGTCTGGGTGCTGCTGGGAGGAATCACAGACCCACTGCTCCATACAGCACCCTCTGACACCCCCTACGGTGCCTGCAGTTACCAGCAGGACATTCCTGGGACCTCAGCTGCCACAGAATGCTTTGGCTTAAGAACATAAAAACATGGGGCAACTCCAGAGCTGCGGAAGTGCTGCACACAAACAACACCCGCTTACTTCCGTGTGAGCAGCACCCCTGCCCAATTCCATCTCGCACCAACTCTTCAATGCCTATCACAGCCACAGACAGATTTTCCTTCTCTCCCCCCTCCCACCCAATTCCCCACCATGTAATGAGGGCTTTTGCTACCTCCATTTCTCAGTAAATCAAATTCTTGCTTTTTTTTTTTTTTTTTGGTCAGAAAAAAATGCATAAAATGAGCTGAATGTTTTGTCAAGCACCAGGGTGTGAAATAGCCTCACCAGGAAACCTCTGAAGTAGAAAAAGAACTCTAAAAAATATGGCACGACGTATTATGTTAGAGGCCTGGGACCACAGCTCAGAAAAACATCACTAGGAAGTTTTTAACCCTTCAGATAAGTTTACTGTGTTTGCTGATTCAAAACTGAGGCTGGGAGGCACAAAACGTTGCTACTGTGATTCATTCTTCTGAAGTTCGTGCAGCAGACATCTGTCACATACAAGCAGTGCCTTCATCTCGCAGAGCAAAACTTCAACAGAAGAAGATTTAGGAACTGACAGTGTGGTTTGTGATTAAAAAAGAAAAAAAAGCAAAAACAAAACACAGAAAACCACATTTTTGGCCAGCCTCTGAGCTGCAGAAGTTTACTGGCCCACGAATTGGATTTATTACAGGATCCTACATTCTTCCAGCAGCTCGTCCTGTTTCTACTGCATTCTACAGTCTAAAATGCATATTTAGTAATTGGTCCATTTCATACGTAGGGTGTACAGTGAACCTAATAAGAACCTTCCGGCTCACATCTTCCCCATAGGAACCCAGCCATTTCAGGAACTCAGCATGACAAAGCACTCCATTTACAGCACTTCCCTACAACATTCCTCCCTCAGTAATACTCACCATTCATTAGACTGTAGTGTAGGGGATTCATTCTGCGCTATGTGATATAAGGCACTCATTGCGTTCATGTTAAACAAAGGAGGCTTCCTTTCCGCTGTACAAAAAAGAAAATGACCTTTATGCAGGGAGACAGCCGTGTGTTTTTCGCTCCTTTACAGCTTTCAGTTTACATCCCTTGAACAAGAAAACCACACCGGCAGAATCACTGCTGCTGAACACCAGCCCAACCCTGCAATCAGACAGATATGTTGGCATGTGTCCTGTGCCATTGGTCTCCGCTGCAGCAGATGAAAGCGCTTTGAAGATCAGATGCCTGGTCCTCTCGAGTTTCTAAATTACGTGATTTATCATAGTTGAGTTCTCTGACTCATTTTAATGTTCTAAAATAGGAGTAAGTTAACAGTGAGATCTATACTCAGCGTTCAGCCATTAACATTCTTGGTTTGGTGTCACTCTGTTTTATTATTATTGCTATTATCTAAAAGCCAGAATGTTACAGCTGCTAAAAAAGCTAATGAATTTTTTATTCTATTGGGACATCACAGTAGAAGTGATGAAGAAAATCTGGTTACAACAGCCATCAGAGCACACTGAACTGACTAAGCACCGGGCAGGAAGTCAGTAGCAGGCTAACTCTTATACTATTTTGAGAGTTGCATTCTCTTTGGCTCTTCTCTCTTTCAAGCTTGTGTTACTCTTATAGACTGACACAGCATGAAAGCTTAATGAGGAAGGAGATGATCTCACTGAAACAACAAAACTGAAGCTTCATCAGAATGTTTATAGGGTAGACCTATAAAGCTCAGCCTCACTATAAACATTCCAGAGAAGCTGCTCAGGCCATGAGGACATTCCTACACCAGTGAAAATGCAACAGAAAACTTTCCTTCCTGAAAGAAAAAAAAAGGGGGGTGGTGCGGGGGGAAGGATATTTTTTATTATTATTATTCTGCTTTTTGAGCCAAATAGTAGCAGTAACCCATGTACCAGAGATCCTGGTTAACTCATTGCTGTCAGAGAACAGGCTAGGCCCTGCAGATTCCTGACAAATAGTAAATTGAAGTTAGAGCTCAGGTGTGGCGGCTGCCCTTCCCCAGGCTGTTAGGTAACCACCTGCCTCTACTCAGGATCAAACTCATTATCCATTTAACTACTTTAACTGACTGTTCCCCCTATCTTTTTTCCTCTTAAAATGAACATAAATCTTCAAGAAGCAGTGAAACTGAGCCTTCAGTGAGGGCTATTTCTAAGACTAAGCAATAGCTTGAGAAAATTATTAGACGTCTCATCTTCCTGCCTCCTTTCCACGCTTATTTCAAAGCAGCACAACTGAGACACTCACACCAACCCGGCCTGTAACACTCTATCACCCTGACCTAGCCTCACCTCCACCAAGCCAGGAGCCATGCACAGAGCCCATCGCTTCATACTGCAAGAATGCAGCGTGCAGTACGGCACCCGGGGGTGTGGTGGCCATGAGCTCAGTGCATTCCTGGAGCACCGCATCCAGCCAAATCTCCTCGGTCCACTAGGAGCAGCATTCTGTCATGACAGTCACACCCCTTGAACTTGCTTTATATTGGCAACAACAACAAAAAAATCTCTGCTCTGAAGAAAGAATCTATTTCATGTCCTGGAAGAAAATGAAGTTGACAGTTGGGAATGTCAGACAGCATTTTTAGCTAAACTGTGCAGTTCGCATGGATTAGTGTGTTCCTGAGAGCTCCTGCTGCCCAGCCAGGCTGCTCCTCCGTGGAGGTCTTTGGAGTATGAGCAATGCAATGTGACAGGGCTGCGAGGACAGCCCCTGGGAGCAGAGCAGGACTCAGCCCCACATCCCAACAGCTCCCAGCTAAGAGCTCCCAGGGAGCGGATCCTGCGGGCTACGAAGCACTGTGTGCAGTGCTGTGCTTCACTCAGTGTACTTTTGTTCTGAGATAATATCCTGCATTAAATCTAAACAGAGTGCCATACTAACACAGCCCTTTTAAACTGGTGTTCCACTTTAAGTAAAAGGTATTTTCTAGCCATATCTATTCACAAGTGACAAAATGCATTGCAGATAGCTTTGAAACTGTTCACTTAACACAAACTTCCTATTATCACAGGCCTCATTAACACATCCTAAGATTTCATGGAAATAACATCAATTTACACCACTGACTGTTTTCACACTGATACTTTCAATGGTCCATTTCTAAACCCATTCAGCAAGCAGACTGTTTTTCAGTTCAGAGGTGATCAGCCTTTCCCACAGGATGTGAACACCTTCATGATACAGCTCAGCTATTTTCTTTGTCTAACTCCTTTTCTTTGGGTCATGGAAACACTGCCCCAATTTATATCAAACTGGAGACTTGGTCTTGAATTCTGTAAAGCATATTTGGTTCTTTTCTCTAAAATTCAAGCCCCAAATTCCCCCCAGTTCCAGATGAGGAAGCAAGCATAAGTCTTCTGCACTGTAATTCAACTGAGAAAGTTCAAGGCATCAAATAACTACATTTTATAGTTTGCTTTTTCTTCAAGGAAAATAACTTACCTAACTCAATACAGGTAATTCCAAGAGACCAAACATCTACTTTGCCGTCATACTGCCCTTCATCCATGGCTAAAATCACTTCTGGGGCCATCCTAAAATAGGAAATCAATATACATAAAATTCTTTGCAATAGAACATGTTATCATCATCAGCATTTCAATGAAGCAGAATGTTTCACTGATTTCATCCACCAACACCATATCGTTCCCCAAGATATCAGGCATGAACACGGCACACTGGGAACAAGGACCAGTTGGTATGTGGATGGAGCTCAGAATGCCACTCAGCTGGGCACCCACACTAGTGCAGGCCTCCAGGGAGGCTGTATGGTGCGTCTTGCCCAGCTCTCCATTTACGAGCATCACCACTTTCTTGCCCTCCCACATTTCCAGCAGTTTAGCTGGCTGGCCAACTGGTGAAATAATTATAGCTTGCAGTTGTGTAAACACCACAGATTCGGTGTAAGAGATCAAAAGCATACAAGGGATCTGCAAAGGGTTTTGCTCAATGAACCTGGCCTTCCCTATGAAAGAAAAAACACTTCAGTTATTCCAACAGCCGGATGTGGTAAGAACACACGAACTGTTAAAGCCACTGGGGGAATGATTAAAATACATTGCAGATGATTAAATCCCATCCCCACCACTTAAAGTCAGGGTAAGGAGAACAACAAAATATTGTTATTACTTTTTGTGCACCACAAATACAAGGAATCACAATTTCTCCAAGTCGGATCCTAACTGCCATATAATCTCTTCTGCAGAGCACATCCTATCACTACCACAGCTAGGGGATCACAAAGCTAGCTCCATCAAGTCCAAATATATTAAATACCCAGTAAATGATCCTTTCACTTCACAGCTCCAGAACTGCTTAAAACATTTGGCTTACCAATATGGCGTCCCCACAAATGAGTTGGCAGGAGATGCTATGGAAGCAGATCCAAAGTCAGCAAGTTTCACCTGTCCTGGCTCTGTCAGCAGGATGTTTCCTGCCTTGATATCTCTGGTTAGAGAAAATACAAATGTCAGTGTTATTCCTCTCCAAAACAGAAAATCTTCTACAGGAGAGATCACAAAACACAACAAGAATTCGCATGTTCAATCCAAAACACACCCAAATTTCTCCCAAAGACAAAACCTTTAATCTTTGGGCTAATAGCTTAACATCACTCTGGATCTTTGAACCCAGCTTGTCTCAAAAATCAACTTAAAATTTCAGCTACATCTAATGGCACACCGAGATAAGCCCCATACACAATCACTGCAAAAAGAAAGTCTCTGCTTACAAATATTAAGTTTGGGATGAATAGAATGCAATCATTGAGCTAAATTATCCATCTATGAGACAGCACAAGCATAACCACTTACCTATGGATCATATTGTGAGAATGCAAGTATGCTAATCCTTGGAGAGCACCATGGGTAATTGCTGCTATTTCCACTTCTTGCAATGGCTTTTTATGAACTTCAGGAAAGAATTTATTTGAAATTCAGTATTAAAGAAAACAATGCAGTTTGCAGCATGCAATTGAGTACCGTTAATAATGAAAATGCAGATAAAATACTAAAACTTAATTTTACTGGGTGCAGATAGAGAAGCAAATGTTCAGTTTAAAAGTAGTTCCCAGCATAAAACATGTTCTATAATCAGATGTAACCTTCCACTCTAAAACAGCAGCTATTTTCCAACAAGAGACTGCCTTGCAACTGCCAGGCTCCTGTCTGTTCTGTGGCTACTCTCCCAAATATCAATCTGGAACTCAACATTCATTTTTCCATCAGTGAAAGTTCTAGGGCTTGGGATCTATTATGGCAATTCACACATGAATAACTAAACTGGAGCAACAGAAGTGACTCCCAAACAGCTCAGCTTTTGGTCCTGAGCTGTTGCTGGCAAGGCAAGGAGATGAACAACTTACTGGACACCCACATTTCTCCAAAACTTCACTTCAAGAAGCTCGATAGAAAAGCTACCATTCAACAAAAGATCTGATTTCAATCAAACAAGCACGTGTGACATACCTTCTAGTAAGTCTGATGCTGATCCTAAACAATATTCCATAACAAGCTGTATGGAAAGAAATCAGAACAGTTGTCAGAAAATCTCTATCAGAGATGGAATTAATTACTGGTGCACAGAATGCAGCCTGCAGTGTCAGTCTGCCCTGGTATGGGACTCCCACCTCAACCTGACATCTTATGAAAACAGAATGCCCTTCAACAAACTCCATATGTTTAGATAAATAGCTTTCACATAAGAAAAAAAGGAGGAAGAAAAATATTCAAGAATATATTGTATCCACCAGAAGCACCAAATTACTGTTCCTGACAAACAAACCTACAATAAACAATAATGAAATGGCATTTAGAGTGACCAGCAGAAATCCTAGCACAGATTGCAGGCTAAACTTAGCTGGAAATCAACAGTGCTCAGCTATAACAATGCAAGTATTACTTATAACATAAGCCCATCCGAGCACTGACCCCTTGCACAAGGGCAGCTCTGGCTGGAATTAGCACAGCCTTCTTGTGTAAGATACCAAGCACCAACGCTCTAAGGAAGGCGAGAGCATTTTCACAGCCAGTTATGTATTGTATTGCACATCTTCTTTTACATTCACGTACCCAATGTGAATGTGAAATTGCACTTAAGCTCATCAGAGTATTAAGGGGCTACTTAGGGAGTTACTCACAATTTTGTTCCTGTTAAATCTGAAGCAGAGAAAGAAAGCAGCTAAAACTTTGTCCTACCGGTTTACTGAAGGCGATACAGGAACACTACTTACAACTTAAAGTATTACTTCCACAGTTTGGTTTATTTAGCACATCATGCCAAAAAGACTTTGTCAATGAAAGGTGCTAAACCACACTGAGTTTGACAAGGTGCTTCCTCTGCAGAACCAAATGCAGCTATTCCCACACACACATTTTTATGCAGTCTCATACAAACTAAATTTAGTTTGGGGGTTTGGATTTTTGTTTGTTTAAATCAAATGCCTGAGATCAGTTAGGAGATGACAGCCAGAGATAAAACCAGCTTGTTGGCTCTGTCATTTAAACATATGCCACTACCAACAACAAAGCATCAGAAATAATCAGTACACAACAGAAGAATTCAGTTAAATAGTAGAAATGCTAACAATTCAAAACACACCTTGTTTACAACCACCAGGAGGGATTCTATTCCATTAAAACACAACTGAACACTTACTTCTGGAGCACATTAAGTCAGCCTGCAAAGGACTGAGCTGTTAACATTCAGTGGCATACCAAGTGCTTTGTTTAGTCATCTGTAAGTATCTAATAAAGTTGCCAGGCTCACCTTCTGGACAGTACAATTAGATCTCCACTTCTCTTTGAAGTAAGAAAAGTGGTAAAGATTTTTTATTTCCTCCGGTTCCTCTTTATTTTAGATACCCAGTCCATTGAGCTAGGCACTTCAGAGTAACAGCACAACCACCTTACTCTGCAAGTTAGAGGGAAGACTTCCCTAAATCCTGTACTTATCTGAGTCTGTGCAACGTAAGCGTTCAGGTCCTTCCTGGGAGTCAGCTGGAGATAGCTTAAAGCACCCTTAGCCAAGGGTAGAGAAGCATGGAGTGCAGCGATGCTTACCCATGCCGTATGCTCCCGCAAATAGCAGCCTTTGTATTCTATACTGTTAGGGTGTTTTATTCTTTGGAGGAACTTGACTTCCTTAATAATATCCTGCCATTTCTGTAGGAAAAAGGAACAGAAAGACTTCATGAATCTGGCTGATTTTTTTTGGTTAATATGTTATTTGTTTATTTTAAAAGGCAGAAATCAACATTAAGCTCAACATTAAATCAAAAACGTCTCCATCAACACCGTGATGTTCACTGTCACTCCTCAACTGACCTACAGAACAAGCTTATTATTAATCCTTTTGAGAAGAATCTCTCATCAGTGTAATGCTTTATATCCATAGGTACACATACAATACACTGGAAAATACCTGAAATCTGAGGAAGTACTCAAAAAGAAGCAGTTCTCTTAAGGGATACCATTTCTGCTGCCCAATGAAACACAGACCTCAACCTGAAAGTGATGTGAATGAGTGCCCTTAAGCAGCATCAACCATCTCTTCCTTAAGTCTTGCAGACATTAAGACCTACCCCTACTGGTAACTACGGCATGCTGGAAGACGCTTGGCAGCTATAAATCAGTGTTCTTGATAACAGTTCTCCATTACTAGTTACAGGGAACAGCTTAATATGAGGCACCTACTAGGCAAGGGAATCCAGATTTATGATAAGAGGAACGCTGACAGTGCAGTTGTAAAACACAAAAGAGGCCAAAAGGTCATCTTCTAATGTGTGCCTAAACACTTCCACTGCTCCCCTGGAGAAGATCAGCAAGTCCTTCAGCTCACTGCACACCCACCCAACCTCGGGCAAGAAAGGCAACAGCTGGGAAGTGCAATGGCAGAACTAGAACTACTGGGAAAGATGCTCAGTAACACATGCAGTAGCTGAAACCATTCAAGTGTGGAGATGTCAACATGATGGTGTTGACACTGAAAATGTTTTCAAGAAAGTGTATCAGCTCTGAAGTTAATCAGAGGCAGAGCTCATCCAACACTGAAGGTTCCACCCCTGAGAGGCCCAGCAGCGCTCCTCAGTTGTGTGGGTGGGAGTTGTTGATGGATGGAAGGTCCATGCATGCAAAGGCTTTGGAAAACGTACAAATCCCAAGTCTTCCTCAATAAAAAGGAGGCACAAATGAAAGCAGGAGCACAGCAGCCATACTTGAGGCAACTCACTGACTGAGCATCTCTCAGCACCAGAAGTTTTATGAGAACAATGTCTGTAGCTGTACTGGTGTGACCTTTCTGAGTGACACAGCACAGCAATGATGCTGTCGCCTTTGAGGCGCTGAGCAATGGAAGCCAAAGCAAGGAAGCCCCTCTCTAGGCTTCTCCTATACTGGGATGAGAGGCAGTATATTAGTAATATACTATTCATGATCTCCTGAGTGAAAACAGCTCTGAGATCACACTATGAGTTTAAATAAGTTAATGAGTTAAAATAAGCTTCCAACTTACTTTTAAAAGAACATATGTTCTTATTTTAAAGAGTGGTTTACCCCAATCAGAAAATCTTATTATGAAAACAAAGTAAATATGAATGGCATCACAACGCCCTTAGTTCCCTTTACACAGGTGACATCACAACTCTAGCAAACTCCCAAAGAAAACAAATAAATACAAAGCATTTTAATCCTCGTCTTGTTACTTTCTTCAAAATAAAGAAACATATGCACTGAAGACAAACAGAAGTTATTTCTGAAGCATGCACAGTTTGTTTCATTCATGTGAGCAGAGTATTTATAGCTCCCAGTAATTAAAACAGCAGGACAAGTAATAAGTACAAATTATTCTTTCATCAGTACACAGTTAAACAAGTCACTGCAGTGACAAAATAGAAGCACGCACAGCAAATTTAAGTATGAAGTTAGAACTGCCTGAGAGACATTGCCACCTCTACCTCCTACACACACACAGGGGCAGAGAGGAAGCAATGCTTCAGTGCCTGGCAGTGCAGATGATCAATACACAAAAGGCAGCTCTTGTTGTGAGTGAAACTCATCACAGTGAGGCTGCCTCTGAGACTGGGATGTAGAGGATGGAGGGAGGAAACCACCGATACCTCGAACAATGTGTTTACACATTGTTTAAATACATCTGCTGAAAAAATCATGCCATGATTTGATAGATGTCATTACCAGAAATAATAGCAAATCGGCTGCTTGTGTCCTCTGGAGCTGTTCAAGAATCTGCATTGGCACTTAAACGTTGCAAGTATAAAATCAATTATCTCTGCTAAGCATCCTAGGAAAAAACACACATCTGGGGTGGCCAAGAAAGCACTGAACACTGAAAGCTCAGAGGCCTACTTCTCCAGATCACTCTGCAAAGACAACTTTAATCCCCAGCCCAGACAGCTTTCCCTAACTGTGCTGCTGTTCATTCACTGCTTTTGCTTTAGCTCCTCCTTTCAGGGAAGGATGCCCTCAGTCACACTAAATGGTGTAAGGCAAGATGCTCCCTGAACCTTTCACTACTGCATCCACTGCCACTATTCCTAGTAAGCCTTTGTCCAATAAGCAAAATGGTTCCTTTAAAAGGAATTTAGAATTGAACGTTTAAGGGTAAAAAGAAAAAAGCTTGAATACATACATGCTATTTTCTCTTTTTATATATATTTTGGGGCTTCTTTTATCATTATTATTTCTACACGTTTATGTGGCCCCATAAATTGCACTCTGCATCTGAAGAATCCTGCTGATCTTTTCCAGGTGAAGATGAGACAGATAAACACTGAGAACAGTCAACAAATCTGTTCACACTGCATCCTCATTCACCTTCAGTTACAGGAGAGAGCTCTCTCGCCACAGCCCAGGCTAATTGCAGCCATCCCACAGAATAAACATTTGCAGTGGTCAAGCCTTAATATGTAAGATATTCTCCATACCTCATTGGACTGCTTCCCACTGTATGACATCTTCTTGATGGCCACCACCTCGTTGGTGCGCACATCTCGTGCCTGCAAGGTGAAAACGCCATGCATCAGTTCCTTCAGGTCACCATCTCCCGTAAGGTGCAAAGCAAACACACTCACACACGAGGGCTGAACTCTGGAAGAAGTGCTGAGAAACCTTTCTCCATCAGTTAGCTGCTGCAGAAAGTGAAAACTGAAGCATCCTCCAAGGGGTGTGACTGCTGCACCTACCTGAAATCTGAGATGAGCTGCAACAACTCTCTGTGCTCAGCGTCCCAGTAGCTGAATACCATCATCCCTGAACTACGAATCACAGCTTACAACAGCAGCTCTGATTCAAGCAGAACGGACTGTCTTTAAATCAATCTCTCTCCTATCCTTGGTACGCTCCAGACAAAAAAGAAGCAAGGCCCAGCCCCCTCACCCATCCCAAAGGTAAGCACAGATGTCACAGGACGTGCAGGAGATCCCTGCTCCAGCAGCTTTCTTCCCAGTGCTCCCCCAAATCAGCTATGTGTCTGAAGGGAAGAGAGACCATACAGAGATGGCAGCACACAGCCATCCATCCCCAGGTGCTAGCTCAGACTTCCATTTGCTCAGCCCAATAACGTTGTTGTTTACATTGCAAAATAAGCCAGTGTGGTTTTTCACACTTCAAAGGCAGACGTCCTGATTTCAGGCAGTAACATCTCAAGATAAGACAAGGTTTGTTTAAACTGGCACGCAGCAGCGGCCCGTGCACCTTGCAGTGAGCCTGCACCCAGCGGGGATGAGGGCCAAACAAGGCCCCACCTGCCTCTGCTAAGGACACCACTGGCACAGGGGCGGGGGGTCCCTCAGAGCAGCTCAGTTAATTGGGATATGAAGCCAAATGATACAAATTGAAATAATGTGCATGCCTGCAGTCACTGATGACTGATGGAAAAGCTGGTTTTTTAATGTATTTGTACTATCAGAGCCTATCAGAACAGGGATTAATGAAACGTCAGCACTCTGCCTTTTGTAAAAGTGGTTTTCAGTCCTATTTTAATTCTGCCATTCATTAAAGAGATTCCCAGAGTTCCCTGCCAGTTCTTCCTTCAACCAGATGTAAGCTGGAACCATCACTCTGTGCTTTCCATTCTGTTTAAGGGGACACTCCCTGCTGTCTCGCTGATATTACAATACCTGTAAGTGTTCACTTCTCTTGGCTTTGGTGGCTTTTTTAGCAGGGTCTGGGTTTTGGGGTTTGGTGTTTTTTTTTTTGAGACATACGTGTATGTACATATATTTATCTCCTAGATCTTTGCCTCTAATAAGAAGCAATCTCTGGAACATGCAAGTCAGTGAGGAGCTGCAATAAAGCAAGGAGCAAAATACTACAGCAGAGCAGGAGGAGCAGTGCTAACAAAAGGGAGCGGGTTATTCTTCAGCTCCATCTGCAGCATTCCAGTGCAGTAGGTTTCCTGTGTCAAAGGAAAGCTATTATTACATTGCAGAACATGGAGCAGGGTAAGGATAATACAAAATGATTCAGAGGTGCCAGACTTGCAGTTTCTAAGAAACTAAGCCATGAGGTAAACCAGCAACATTATGTCAACTATAACGAGGGGTGAGAAACTTTGTGGCCACTGCAGGACATCTTCTGACAGAAACCAATAAGAAGGAAGAGTGGATTGGATCCTTGGGTAACTGCAGCAGTGACACAAGCAAGGCATGAGCAAAGAAAGGTGGAGGTATGTCACCACCTTTGGGCAGCTGCTTTTAAGTTATTAACTATAATCCAATATCACATTGATCAGAGAATGTTTAGTAGTGTACGTTAGTAGAATCACAATCTTGCTAAAGAAACCTGATTTGATTTTCTCTCTAGCTTTACAGAAGAACAAAGGACCCCAAACATACACTTTCCTACATCAGTTCTCAATGCATATTTCACCTTGACTAAATTTCTGCCCTCCTGCTGCCCACTAAGTCATCTAGTCCAACCACCAACATCATGTTTTGGGTTTCTGCTTGAGATACTGAATGTCAGAACATGAAATGGTCTTAGATTCACTATCTTAGAAAGTTCTTAGATCTACTGTATTCAAAACACAAAAAACATAGGCCAAAGCTTTACTTTGTGCCAGAATGAATTGCTAGCCTAAAATGGTGGTTAAAAAAGAGAAAGATGTGTCTATATATTAACGACCTCTTCCTTCCTACCTCCTTGCAGTGATGGGCAATCACACCCGCCCCAACCACTGCCAAGAGTGCTGCAGACGCCACGATGGCAGCGTGCTGCTGATGTTTGGGAATGCCGTTAGCTTGCAGGCTACCTCCAGCTGAGTGCTGGCTGCACACACTCGTTTGGCTCACACGTTCCTTTACAACATACAGCATTCCTGACTGACACACTTCACAAGTATTTCCACTTATAGGAAGACAGATTTTCTCTTCTCTCCTCTTATGTCCACGCTTCAAGCCATGTGAGCAAGGGTAGGAAGCACGGCCACAGGTGAGTGCTGCTTTCTCAGAGAGCACCTCCTCCTCCAGATCTGCTCCCAGACAGCGGCAGCTCATAGTTTTAAGCATGGAACAAATTAAGAAGCTTTTCCTAATTAGTTCATCTGTGCTGCATTAAATTTGTGCTGGAAGGTTCCCAACATGGTCTGCTGCAATTATTAACAATGAATAGGCATCTCATAAAATCCTGACACAAATGGCTTTCTGAAGGAAAACTGGCAGGTTTGGCCACACCTCCTGTAATTATAAATGTGAAAAGGTTTTTTTGAGGAAAATGGTTTTTTAATGAAGGTCTCACAGTACGCACTTTGGTTAACACGGAGCAACCTGCAGACCAAGCTGCCCTGCAGTATCTGAGCTACACAAGCAGCCTGGGATAAGCTGCTGTCCACACACTCCTGTCAATAAGTTTTATATACCTGAAGAATGGGATTCTTGCCTGCAGTAGGGAAGGATGTGTCAGGCCAAATGAAAGCCCCAGCATCCAGGTGCCAAACACAAAGAATGGCTGTAAGGCAGCCTGTGGGGTACGCACGAAGGGAGAGAGAACTCCTCCCAAGGGAGCAGAGATGACAAGGAGACAATCAGACCAACAGAACTGCGTTGTCAGTCAGAATCGATGGAGCCAAAACACATGTTTTAATCTGCAGAAAAATCCCTACTTGCAGTGTAACAGTGCACCTGAAAGCACTGGGCAAGGGCCACATCTCCAGCTCTTCCTTTCAGCTTGTATGCAAACCCCTTACAGACACTGTCAGTCGGCAAGCAACCTGAAACTGCACAGGCATACAGGAAAACGCCTCTGCTCCAAACACCACACACACATTCCCAGTAGTCACAGCTCAAATCCACAAGGCACGGGGCTACTTACAAAATAAACTGCTCCAAAGCTTCCATGGCCAATCTCTCGGAGATCTGTGAAGAGCTTTTCTGGATCTTCTTTGAAGAAGAGCTCTGCTATTTCGGGGTCCTTCAGGCTGCCCGCTCTGCTGGTTGATGGCATCCTGCTGGGCAGTGAGCCGACCGACTATCTGGGTATAAAGTGCTGCCTCAACCCTTGGTTCATCTGTATGAATGGAGCCTCTTCAGCATGGATTACTGCAAGAAAAAGATTGCAGTCCTTCACTGATTATCCTCTGCTCAAAGACCCACAAACAAAGCAGCAGAAGAGCAGCTTCCACTTCTTCCCGAGCGCGCAGCCCCATGACATGAAGCAGTGCAACCCACCCGCTGGGATGGCAAAGTCCCACTGAGACAGCAGTCCAGCATTTCAACAGAACACAATTCCAAACCAAAGCACAGAACGGGACGCATTCCTTCCCCCAGCATCTGCTCCATCACCTGCAGAGAGGGCAGCAGTGTGGCTCTGCCCCACACTGATACCAGCTTGTCACCAGTGTGCCTCTCCCTGAACAGCCACACGTGCCACATCTCCAACCATTGGCCGGACTTTCCAAAGCGGAGCACAGAGCCACATGCTCTCACACCATTAGGAATGCACAGAACCTTTTCTGTTTACACTGTGCATTTGCTTTCATTTACTGAAGATGTGCCTTGGAATCTACCCTTAATACGAGTGTACTCTCAGGCTGTGTCAAAATCCTCCCATTTCTTAGCACCAGGTGAATCCACGCAGACAACACAAGCAGAACACATGGGGGTTCGTCCTATGGGAAGAGCATGAGTATTGGGATCTCCTCTTAGTTCCCAACAAATTGCATCCAACCAAAACAGTTCTCTGTCACCAGCAAACAGCTCACCACGCTGCTCAGTGCCTTCATAAAACCCCCATCTGGTCAAGACTTGCACGTCTTTGATTGACCTTTTATATCTCAAGTTTACCTTTTTGGTTTTACATCTTTTATAGGGGAGGGAAAAAAAGACAATAAATCTGATTTCACCAATCCATCAGGTCTGTCCCTTCCATTTTTCCTCCTTTTCTGGACATTACAAACTCCACCTTTCTCCAAGCCCAAGCCCATCAACCAATCATTGCCCGTAGCAGTTCCAACAAGGATGAAAACAGCCATGCTCCCAAACGTTGGTGCTCCATGCACCACCCTTCTCCAGGTAGCTGCAGCATGTGGACCTTCCACAGCCTGTCTGCTCCTTGCTAGTTCCAGTAACTGCCAGCACTGCCGCAAGGAGAGCACGAGAGACAGCCGAGACATACCTTGGTATGGTGGTGAAGCCTGCAAGATTCCCCTGTTTTCCTGCTGAAGACATGCGTGGGAGAGAGAAGGCAGAGCAGGGAGCTGAAATCCAGCATTTCTCTAGCTTTCGCCCAAGCAGTCAGGATGCAAGGAGATTTCTAGTGTAACCCAAAGCACTCCTTCATGACAGCCCAACCCTGGGGGCCAAGGAAGAACCAATGTGAAATCCCAGTGGTGAACAAGCACAAGATCCAAGCACGGAACACACAGCTCTGGCAGACCGCTTGTGAGCAAGCACACTCACAGTGTGTGAGTGCAGGGTGTGCAGTCACCCCGGCAGCACACAGAGCACCTCTGAGTGCCAGCAGAGCGGGGCTGGGGCGCAGCACTGGGCTGCACTGCCCACACCTTCCTTACATCACGCAGTAACGAACACGGCGTGGGAAGGGAAATAATCAGCTCCAAGGGAGCCCCTACCTGGAGCCTGCTTCATTTACGAAGACTGGAAGAAAAGTTTTTTTGTTATTTTTCTTTCTTTCTTTCAAATAAGCCAACAATATTCCACTTGATTCCAGCTCTAACAAGCACATAACACTGAAAGACAACTGTTTCACATTTACAGCCCCGAAAGAAACAATAGACAAAAAGCATCAGTCAGAAAAGGGAGAGAATGGAGCGGGGGGAAGGGAGCTGATAACCAGAGCACACTCAGTATTATTGAAGGAATGCTTCTTGGACCGACGGTAATGATGTCATGTTCCATCTTTTAAGAAGCATCAGATTCTCACAAAAAGGACATTGTTGTTCCAAAGCAACTGCTGCAATCCCAGCATGCCCTTTTGCCTACATCTGTTAGTCGGAGGGGCTAGGCTTGGATAAACCTGCTAATATGGCCCCAAGTCACACGGCCCCGCAGCAGCGTGTGCAGGGACGTGGGCAGGGGACACGCGGCACAGCTGGGACTGCTCCTGCCCCACTGCTGTGCTCCTCCCGTCCCCAGAATGCCACCTCCGGGCAGCGCCTCTCAGCACAGAGCACGAGAACAAGAGCAGGCAGCATTAAACACTTCAGCAGGACAGCAGTGGCTGTGCCCCTCCACAGTGACACCGCAGTGTTCCGGGGAGCTGGAAGCGGTGCGCGCTGTGATTAGCACATGGTTCTAAGTGTACTGACAACACAGATGAGTCTTAAGGAAAAAATAAACAAAACCTGCAACTAAAGTGCACCAAAAATTCAATTACAGACCAGCAAGCAGCTGGTTTTCTCAATTATGGTCAAGCTGCAATGACAGGTTTTACATTCTTCCAGCCAGGCAGTCCCTCTGCTACAGGTTCTGGATCCTGTTTGGTCCCATTGTGCTTAACATCCCCCATCGGATGGCTCAGGGGCGGGGGGCTCGTGGGGCCATGGATGGGACACGATGGTGCAATGCCCTGTGATGAGGCCATCACACTTTTTAGCTGCTCAACTCGGCTAAAACAAATTCCACTGGTTTTCCCCATTACCACTTGTACTACACAAAAATACTGCATTGCATACAGCACAATTGATGCTCAGATCAAGTCTACAATCCAATAGGGTGCTGTAGGAGCCGAAAAAGACTCAAACCAAGGGATGACCAAAGCACAAGACCGGACCAACTCAATCCTCACAAACTAATGTACCGAGTGACTGTCATTACCAGTGTTAAATGGCACTGATGACAGGCCCAAATGTTTTTATCAAATTACTTTCATCTGAACAAGTGTCAATTAGCAGAAACTGCACGCACGCATCCACGGAGCTCTGTGAATAGCGAAGACGTTGCGCTCCCTGTAATTATGGCAGCATTCAGTGTGCACGGGCACACCTCGAACCACTGCCACAGGGAAGCTGGGAGGTGAGGAAGGGGTAGGACCTGTTCTCTCAGAGCTCTCTGCTATGTCATCCCATGCCCAGCCCCGTGACTAAGATCCCCCAGGATCCCACAGAGGAGCGCAAGCACAGTCCAGGTGCCACGGCTTGGTCTGTATGTAAGCCTTATGCTTTGGAGACAAGGTGTAGGGAAGAGAATGCACTTCGACTGCCCTGCGGATGAGCAGCAAGCACTCACTGAGACCTCCACTCATCTGCTGCGTTCTTTCTCAGCCTCACACCCAAATCCAAGCAACGAGAACGACGACAAGCAGAGCCCATTGCACCATGCGAAGCACGAGTGCACCAAGGCCTCTGCAGTTCCTTGGTCAGAAGTTTGTAGAAACCAACACGTGACAGTTAGCACAGAGGCTCGTAGATTATTAGCATCAAAAAGCAGCACACGCTGTCCATACAAATGAAGTCTCAGAGAGTCAACATATTCAACATCCCTCAGCTTCTGGAAGCAGGGCTATTACAACAGAGCTAAATATCCACCTCAGGAGCACAAAATGGAAGCCTTGCACAGATGTACGCGCCGTGAAGCTGCCCACCACCCTGCCTACCCTTGCGTTTCACTGGGTACAAGAAGGCAAGCCACAAGGACTCACACGATGGCTCACAAGGCCAACAGGAATGCTGTCCTCCATTATAGAATGATAAACAGACTATTAATTGCCGTTTGAAATGTAAATCTTGCTTCACGTTGTGGTTGTCTGCCAAATGATACGCTTGATGCAGTAAAAACTTAGAGAAATTTATCTTCAGTATCAAATGTAGGCACACCAGGGGCTTCTCCCTGCTGAAATGTACATCACACTTAAGGTCTATGCAGGAGCCCACAGGCTGTGTTCTCTAACAGTGAAGACAACACAGTGGGTATCAACACAGACAAACACCGGGCCTGGAAATTCCTCTTACCCAACCCAGAGCCGGGGGACGGGGAGAGCAAACGACAGGCACAAAACACAAACCACCACCATTTGGGAACTGGTATTTCAATATATATGTGTATATACTTCAAGCATTGAACGCAGTGCAAAGAGTTGCTAAATTTCAGAGTAATTTCCTCTGCTTGCACCCTTTTCCCTTGCTCTTGCATTGAGAACAAGTGTCATCATGCAACTGTCGAAAGAGGGAAGAGGGATTTTCTCCCACTTACATGCGGGTCAGGCTCAGGGAGCGTGTGAGGCTCAGATTAAATTATCCTCTCAACACACCATTAAAATTTTCCTGAACGGCTTCCAGCTGACGCCAAAAATTTCCACCACCATCAGAAATATGGTGAACCAGAACTACTGAAAGAACTGCCTGCACGATTTTTTCTCCTGCTTACAGTTATGCCCAAAGCAAGAGCGAGATGGTAAGGCTGCCTAACACTGACTTAAGGGTTTCTGTTTTCAGTATAGCGGTGAAGGCTTGACCTACAAGCCCAGTCCTTTCTATTTTTTAAAGTCACAGACAAATCACACCTCTTTTTCTTTTAGTAGATGCAGAATAGAAACCCATAAGGTTAAAAAAGACAATGTGATGAACGGCATATCCAGTGTCTGAGAGAGAAAAACTGCCCTTCACGTTGCTGTGGGTACTCCTTAAAACATCTCTCAACATCGGCTCTGGTCCACCTGGTATCAAAAGCATCACGTCCTTGGTGACTCTCACAGTGGGAAGTCCATCACATCTCCCGGCCCACAGAACGGGCTGTGATTTTGGTCACTGGATCCATGTGAAACCACACACCACAGCCTGCTTGCGCACTTGGGTAAGCCTCTCCCAGCAGGCTAACTACATACTTCTAGTTCTGCAATCTGGAGATCTTCCTAGAGCGGTAATTAGAAGGAAAACAACATCCCAGAAATGAAACAAGAAAAACCTGGAGATGCAGTAAGTAGCATTGTGCTCCTCCTGTGCCCTGTAAGAGGGGCAAGAGGCACTGAGAGCATCTTCCTCAGTGCCCCATTCTGCCCCTTAGCAGCGAGCTCCAGCTCAGACACACTATGCTGACTAAGGCACAAACTTGCCTTTCTCTTCATCCTCTTAAAATTGCTCTTTTTGGTACACCTGCTCCCCACACTATGTGTCATTAAGGAAAACGGAGGTGCAGATGAATGGCATTCTTCCAAATACGGTTAGGAAAATATTTAATGTGCTGAAAAAAAGGAAGGGTGAAAGGGAAAGGTGAGAGTGTCGGTCTGCGTGCCACAAACCCCTCCTGCTCCAAAGGCTGGGGCAGGAGAGGTCCCACAGCCGTACTGACAGTACAACAGTACTGAGCCCTACAGCCCCACAGCACCCATGCAACAAAAGCATTGCTGAGGGAGAAGGAGCAGAGTTCCTCCCTTGCAGCAGACGTTTACAGCAAAGAACCATCACGAAATGCTGTTCCTTTATATCTTTCACATTCTCTTCCGTATGTACTTGCAGAAGAAGAGGCTGTAGGGACGAGAAGAATTTGTACCTGGGTATTGTGCTGAGCTCTGATGGCTTTTTGTTCCAACAGGCTTTTCTTCCCCATCGTGATGAACGTTTCCTCCTCCAACAAAGCAATCCTGGCGTTCCAGTAAGATTCCCTTCTCCACTCGAAGAAAGATTTTTGAGGAATGGTTCTCTCCTGGAAAAACCTCTTTGTACATTCGTTTCTTCCCTTCTCTGCTTCACCACCTGTATGTTTTTCCTCGTGTTATACTTCCTCACAGAATAGCCTCAGGAAGACCCTTTTATCTTAGAATACTGCTTGCATCTCTCTTATCCATGCTCTTGTACGCTGTGCGGCTTGCTTTGATTTCCTCTCAAGATTCTGACACTAAAACGTCCATCACCAGCTCCCTGAATCATTACCCAGCACACTCGCTGAGCTGTGCTGCCTGCATGTTTACTTTCCAGGAACGTCACCAGCAAGAGGGGCAGGCAGCGAAGCTCCCCACAGCTCAGGATCTGCGCTCCTGGGTGGGGTGTAAGTGCTACTGGGATGATCTGCAGCAGCACTGAAGCCCACGGTGGTCGTGGAAGCAGCAGTTATCCTGCGCTTTCCATTCTGTTTCGTGCTCTGTATTTCTGACTGTTTCTAAGTAGTAGCAAAGATAACCAACTAGGCAAGTCTGTTCCTGTGCTGAAGACAGATACTCTGTAGAAACTATACCCGTGTTCACACCAGTTACAAACAAACATGACTACACCAACACTTGCAATAATCCGAAAATATCAGTTGTTAACTGGTAATTTTTGCAACATCGCTCACCTGAGAAACACCGAATCCACCACAGGTCTTACCACTCCAATCACACAACTGACGCAACTGAAAGAGACGCCGATGCCAAAAAGCAGCCTGTCGGTTTCTTTCTCTTTATTAAAACGAAACATGCCATTGGATCAGGAGCTGAACCTGCAGAACAGCCCGTGCTCACTTCTCATGAACGTTCAGGGAGCGCCAACCATACCGACATCCCCAGCACTACCATCTCCGAATCCCTTTGCTTGTGATAGTTCTGGTGTATTTATTATGAAGGTCAGCTCTAAATTTAGTAGTTCCTTAGGCTAGCAAAGCTATGAGGAAGACAACTGGAAAAAATGCAATCTTCTGCCCGCCTTCTTTAGCAATTCATTGGGCTCAGAGCGGCCGCCAACTATTTCCCTGCGCTCCGCGGAGCATTGCCGCCCCGACGCTGCTGACAGCTCTGTGCCTCTGATGCTGCAGGGCCCACAGTCCCAGCGCAGGGCATGCACGGTGGTCAGGAGAAAGGCAGCTGCTGGGAGCCCACCGAGTGCAGGGGCCAAATCCTGGGAAACTCCAGCTGCCCGTAACAGCTCAGACGTCCCAATGGGTCCAGAATTGAAAGAAAACGCTTACTGACTGCTAACCAGTTCTGCCCCTGAATGAGAAACAGCAAATGGAAGCAAATCAGCTGTTTTGGGCTCAGCATAAATGACTCAGGAACAAGCTACTAAAGCCCACAGTACAGGAAATTACCCTCGAGAAAAGAAGTAATTAAAAAGGAGCAGTATCACACCGTTTCAGAAAGGAGGCCCAAAAGGAAGCAGTGTGAAGGTTTTCAGACCAATAGGAAAACGAAGCACTAAAACTGCGTGCGTTGTGTCGGCAGTACCAACAACGACACAGGATCCTTCAAAAAGAATGTGAACGAGGACCTGTTCTGGTTTGAAAGCTCAAAACTAATGAGCGGTCAACCCCACCCCTGCTCCTAAACTAAACCTAACTCACATGAGATGAGCCTTGGGCAGACGGCTCAATGGAAACAAGCGCACAGTTACACAAAGATGATGTCAAATTAAAGACAAAAGAAGAGAATCAGTTGGAAAAATAATACAGAGTTTCTCAAGAAACATTAAGGAAATCCCTGGCAGTCTGCTCCTGGCTGCTCTTCTCCACTCACATCCACCAACAGCAAAAGGAAAGCACAGTGCAAGGCTTAGAAGTACGAAGTCATAAATGTCCAAGAAGACAAACTGAGCTGCAAGAGGAGAGGTGCAAGAGTTGAAAGCGATACGTAAGCAAGCCATGGGAAGTGCTCAGACTCCAAGAACAAGGGAACAGCCCATAACACGTAAGAGGCAAATATATACATAACAGAGTGAAGGGATGAACCATCTAAGCTACACAGAGCAAAACTAACCTGCAGAAATTACTCCAGAGGTACTGCATCCGAGAGGCACAAACACTGCTTTTGGACTGCATGTTTCCAGGAGGAAGAACATCCCAGCTGGGCCAGGACCACGCACAGCAGATCCCTAGTGCTGTCCCTCCAGGGCCAAGCAAACATCAGCTCATCAAAGCACACCTTGTTATGAAGAGGGTCGATTTTGTTTAACACAGGACGTGTATAAGGGACACACATACACGTATGTAAGCTTCTTATTTCGGTCTGTGACTCAAAGCAGGTCCTAAAAGCAGAGCATATTTCAGCACCAGAATCATCTGAAGCCTTCTGCTGCAGCACCGTTTGTTCTGCTGGGTTCCCTGCTCCCATAAGTGGAGCACCTTCACCGAGCCAGGATTTCATCCCACGAGCACCTCCTTTCCTGCTGGAACTCCCCAAAGGGACGGCGATTGGTCCTGCTTTACTCCAGCTCAAGCTAAGTATTTATTCTTCCTGTCCTCACATGACTGAGCAGAAAAACTTTTTAAATAGCACACAGCAAGAGGATTAGTCCAAGCACACACACAAAACCCCAAATAAAACAACAGCAAAGAACATCTTTTCACCACTTTACCTAGCTGAGGAAATGCTGCTCCTGTGAGTTCTGCAAGGCCTGCACTGCTTCCCTCTATGCCTTCTACTTACAACAAAAGGAGGTTTTCAGTGTGTGTTAAGATAACAAGCACACTCTTTTCATTTTGAGTGTGCTTATTTCAAGTAATCCACACAACAACTCAGGCAGCAGTGGTTCAGGTGCTGGATATGTCTCAATTGGACAATTAAGCTCACAGCACGGCAGGTCCTGCTAAGCCCTGTACCTGCTGTTTTAAGCAGCTATATGATAGAATCCAGGCATCAAATGATGGCCAGCTCCCTGAGGGCTTCTTAAAGGCCACCACTCCGACCACCAGGCTGCTCCAGAACCCCATCCCATTTGGATTAGGAGCCAATTTAAGAACTGATTAAGATTGATTTACAGTTTGTGTTTATCATCTGTCAGTCCACACTTGACTCTTTTTGCTGCACTGCCTTCAAAAGTTCAAACAGTTCTCTTCCCTTTTTCATCCTGAGGGACAGGGACAAGCACAGGGCTGTGCTGTGCCTCAGCCAGTCCTACAACCACCATGTTACCAACGGATATACCCAAGTTGTTCATATCCTCTCCTTCCTAACAAACCACAGCTTCATGCAGGATCTCTGCTGTTACTCACGGCCACGCGCTTTGTATGGTCCCATCCACGTCCCCATTACTGCAAATCCTCCGGCTCATTCCATCCCTCTGAGCGAGCCTGCCAGCTTTGTCCTGGCGAGGACAGTCCCCCCTTGTAACCTCTCCATCCCCAGGCCTGAGAAATGCTGGCAGTGCACCCGGAGGCTGGGTGGGAACGCAGGGACCTCCCTCCCCTGGCACAGAGGGAGGTATGTGCTCTGTTTACCCAGAAATTTCGGGCATGTCTGCTGAAATTCCATAAAACTGAAAGATTTATTGTAGAAGCTCTGACGTCACTTTCACACAGGATCAGGCATTCTGGCAGCAAAGCAGGAGATTGAAGCTGAAGTTTGTAGCGGCCTGCTTCCCCAGTCCAGGCAATCGCAGGTCTGTGTGCTAAATTACAGCTGTTCTGATTGCTGACATCTCATCTCTGATGTACTTATAGACCCATTACCATGGTAACCAAATTCCTCAGAACATACAGCGTGATTTTTGTATCCAGTGTATCAGAACAGAATTATTAAGGTTACAAAGGCAAGCACTCCAAAATTAGAAAGTGTCAGAACTCATCCTGCCAGCTCCCTGCCAACCCATCACTGCTGCCTTCCTCCCCGCAGCTGCACACCTCCAGCTCTCCATCAGCCCCAACCTCTCCTTCTTTTGGTTTCACATAAAACAAGTTCACCTGTTACAATCGGCCTGTATCACTGTGATCTCCACGCATCAGTGGGGGGATGGTGCATGGATGGACTGCTCGAGTGCGAGAGGCTCCTCCAACACCACCAGCTGCAGGCACTGTAAAGCTGGAAAGTGGAATTGCTTTCAGCAGAATGCACCCAGCGAACACACCAGAGCTACCTTCACTGCTCTACTAAAACATCCATCACACTGTGGACTGAGGCACCCTGCTGCTTAACTGCCTCTCCATAGGTAGACAGGTTTGGTCACTGTGCACACAGAAGGTAAATGGGTACACCTCTTCCCCAGATTGTCCTGAATATAAGCATGGAGGAGGGAGGTGAACGCTCGCACCTGAAGGAAATACCTGAAGGAACAACACAGAAACAAGGTGCACAAAGCAGCTTCCAGTGCCCGCAGTCCATTCCACGTGGGCTGACTCTGAGTGGAAGCACCTTCAAAAACATTTCTCCTATACACCAATTCCACTGCTCCCAGGCAAGAGAAAATGCACTTTCTGCTAGACTGAAGTACTCGAGTTGCTTGAATGTACCTAGTAAGCATTACAGTATTTTAAGGCTGGAAAGGTAATTTCAGCTACAGTAAAAACACATCCATCCTCAATGTGACAGAAAGCTGTAATCAGGACTTGGTCTATTCCAATAGCACAGCTCCAGTAGTACATTTTGTATTTCACAGGTTCTTTGTGTGTCACACACGAGGCTGCTTAATCCAGCTGCTCTCAGCGATCATTCACAAAAGCAAATGAATGAAAAAAATACACCAGCGACCACCTCTACTCTTCAGCTGAGGGGAACAATAATTTGATTGCTTCAGTCGATGGATGAGACTATTTCCTGTGCCTTTAAAGAAGAGGTTAATTGAGATATGGTGGAGCCTGCTCTCCCTTAGGCTTTCTGAAAGCAAGGTTGTTGTCCTACCTGATTCAAGGGCCCCGGCCTTGGCTTTCGCATGAGGAGGGAGCTACCAGCAAGTGACTTTTCTGACACTGACCTTTGAGAGATGCAGTAAAGCAATGGCACTGCAAAGAAAAAGCCAATTAAAATAATCTTATACTCCTCCACAAGCACTCACTGCAGGCAGGGATTGAGCTGGAAGCCTGCACTTTGCTGGTGCAGTGGTGGCTCTCATGAAGAGCCTTAGACCCAAAGGCAAGCAGTGACTCCAGCAAAGCCAGACCGTGCTACCCAGGACACAAACATGCCATTGCACACGGAGGCTGAAGATAATAGAAGTGCTGCTGCCCAGAGCTGCAACCACATTGTGCAGCTTGAGTGGGATTAAAATGCATGGTCTGAAGGGTTTCCTTGGGGTTGTCTGCAAATAGACACCACAGTGGTCTGGTTCTGTTGAGATACAGAAGCGGCAATGCAGCAGAGGGCAAGGACAGAGGTGGAACAGTCCCACACGAGCAGTGGGACAGATCTTGCTGAGGGATGTTGGACATTCTCAAAAGGAAACCATCTGCTGTGGTTTGGTTTTGTTGGGTTTTGGTTTTGCTGCCTTTCCTTTGTATTCATTACCTGCTTTTGTTTGCTGGTTAAAAGTAAAATAAAGTCATATCTCTGAAATAAAGACAATTCATTCTGAAGCTGATTCATTATCATGGTACCCAAACACCGTCAACACAGCTTGAAGAAAGCTGATCACAACTCAGACCTATTGCTCCCCAGCCTGCAGAATGAGGAAGACAGCTTCGCATGACTAACATCAACCATGTCAGCGCAATGCAGACACACCTCTGGGATCTCTCTCCACTCACAGGTTCACGGGCATTCATCAAGGCCTACAGTGGGTCTGGAAAAATGTGCTCATCTCCTTTTTTTCCCAGTACTTTCTCCTGAGAAGCTATTATTTAACTGGCAAAACATCAGACCCAGGCTTTCACTGAAGATATTTGTCATGCACTTAGTAGAGTTGCAATAAACACTCTTAGCTTACAGACAAGGTGTAAAGTACATGAATAAGAGGTGACCTAAGATCACAGAAGCTCACAGCAAGAACAGAAAGGTCTGATGTTGCCTCTTAAGCCAACTGTTAAACGATCAGGGCCTGGGTTTGTGTTCTGGGTTTTTTTCTCTTTATTTTCCAAGTTTCCCCCAGTGCCCAGCTTGTTACATTAAGGAATGGTACCATTCACCTGATTTTGTGCTGCAGCAGAGCTAGGATGGCTGGCAGCTTCTGACCTGAGACCAGCAGTCTGCACACAGCCGGAGAACACGGCTGAGGGCTGTCTGTGCAGCAGGAGCAGCTCTGAGGTAGACATCACCAAACGCCTTTCCCACCTCTTTGGGTCTCAGCAGTTAAGCACCCTCATCACAACAAAGAACCACCAAAGCCGAAAACCCTCACATCCTTCTGACAGTTCCATCCAAGCAGCCAGTTCTAAACAGGCACACAGAAAGTGTTCCTTGCCCCTGGAGGCTGCCTGCAAAGGGCACCAGTAGGGTGCAACAGCAGAGCAATGCACACAACTCCTGCACTACTGCAGTCTGCACTGCACCTACTCTGGGGATAACATTCCAATCTCCACAACCTCCCAGGCTGTCAATCTGACACCTTTTGTGAATACTAAATTCACACATACAAAGAACTTTCTTCTTTGTGGCTTCTAAAACATCTCACGTGCCGTTTCCTACTGGTACCTGAGCGAGTGGCATCATTTCATACCTGGCACTTTGAAGCCTCTTTTTCAGCAGCTTGGAATAATGGATTATGCCTTTTGTTTGTCAGTAGGAGCAGACAAATAAGAAAGAAAACCGCAGTTAAGTTTCAAGCAATATTTCTTTTATGAAAAGGAAGATCTACCTGCTGACTGCTCCTCTTGGCTAATAAACAAAGGGAAAGTCAGGTGTCCATTGTACAAATTCTAAGGGTCCTGTATTTTGAGGAGGGAAAGTAGGACAACCCCCTGACACCCAGGAACCTACACAGAAAGCCAGGGCTGCTCCCTCATCATGCATGCAGGTCAGCCCTCAGCCCAGCTGGACAGGGAGCTGCTGAGCGCTCAACCCGCCATGCCAGAGGACAGCATTTACTTCTTGGATGAAGCTACAAAGAGCACCCAAGCACCAGTCAAGGTTCTTGAAGGCAGCAGGGCAAGAAGTACCAGCTCCAGCAGTGCTGCTGCCCACAACCTTACTGCATTCAGACATCTTCTTGGAGACCACCAGCCTATCCTCTAAGGACCCATGTTCAGAGCTCACGGCCTCCAATTACCTAAAATCACCCATCTGCAGATCGCTGTGCAGTCACTGTGACCATGGGAACACCCAGAGCTCCAGCCTGAGGGACAACAAACCTGTCAGTATCTACCTGGGCCACACCGCTGAGTGCAGCCCACCAGCCCCATGGAAGGCAGCTCTTACACTGAACTCCACAGGCCAGAACAGAACCAGCATGGTTCTATCAGCCCTGTCCTGGGGTTTGGCTGCTCCCCTGACCCTGCAGTCCTGGAGGAAGGCTGGCAGTGCCACCAACATTTATATTAACACCCGGGGTAGGGGCTGCTCAGTGCACAACCAGCGCACAAGTCACTATGCAGGGCTTATGTGGATGTCTGCAAAACAGTGGGAACACAGAAAGGTTATGCTAAAGGAAAGCAGATCCCCCAGGCAAGGGGACCAAGATATTTATAAACTAAAAATACGTTTGCATCTGGCATATAATGTGCATCACGTCCTTTACTACCTATAGCACACGGCAGGAAGAGAAGAACTCAAGAAGAGAAAAGAAATAAGTGTGCTTCTCTCACACCCTTTCATTCTGTTAAACTAATTCCTGCTGTAAGAAGTCAGCTTGAGAGCTCCTTTCAAAGAGAAAGGGGGAGGGAGGGGAGGAAGGATCAGATCTGCTTGTTTTCTGCATTTGAAATTCTGGTCTCGTCCCCCGGTTTTGTGCTCCTGGAGGACGCCGGCGCGCAGACCTCGCAGCACGGTGACATCACACACAAAGGAGCAAAGCCCCACGGGAGCGAGGAGCTCTCGGGCAGACGAGATGCAAACTTCAGCTCCGGGCCGGTAGCACTCAGACAGCTCCAACCCAGCATGCCCATAGCTAGGAGAATCTCCCCTTGGAAATGCGGTCCAGGAGAGCAGCTCCAAGCAGAAGGGGATGATCCTGATGCTTGCCAGGCCAGGAGGATTAAAGCTAAGAGGTTGCTGTTGGCCCACACAGACACCTTGAGCACCACCTCATTTAATGCTTGTGTTGTTCTTGTTTTCAAGTTACGTAGGCAAGTGGCTTCTACTACAATGGAACAAAGCAAAGCGCAGCACATTGAAGTCACTGCAGATCTGGAACCACTGTTACTGAAAGGCTTCACAAACTTGTGTTTTCCCTGTGAGATGAACGTTGCACAGAACACCTTCCATGCAGAGCAACAGCAGCACGCTGCACCAGAGGCATTTTGAGACGTGCATGCATGCAGAAAGGCACATCTGCAGATGGAAGCCCATGTTTCCTGCAGCGAGAGCCACTCGTACCTTGTCTGTATCTATTAAAGCTTGGGAGAGCCCACGTTAGAAGCACACGAGCCAGCTGCCCACGTCACAAGCAGATTTATCCTTCCAGTAACACCTGAACTCAGCAGATCGACCCTGCCAGTGAGCTCAGACACAGCAGAGCTCAGTGGGAAACATCTTGGAAGAGAAGATCTTGGAAGAAAACCTCCAGGAAGCCTCCCGCAGATCCCAGACACCCAACTAGATGTGCACCACCATTTTCCTCGCTCCCAACTATTTATGGCTTAATTTTAAACAACAAAACACACAGGAAAAACAGCAAGGCAAAAAGAAACAGGAGAATGACAGAAGGGGAAGGTATATCAAACACCTGGTGATCCCACAGCTTCACTGACAGCCACCGAGCAGCGCGATGGTTTCAAACCATTGCAAAGCTTTCTGCTTTGACTTTTTGGTAATTAAACACAAAATTAATGAGATTGCCATCTCCACCTCGTGCACAAGCTGATCAGTATTAGGGCCTGCTCAATTCAGACAGAATATTAACAGTTGCTCAAAACAGCCAGACAAACATGGCCTCCCTACGAACTCAGGGGCAATGCTGCAATGGTAGCACCAACTAACCAGCTATTGGGCTGAGATCTTGTCCAGAACAAGCTTTAAGGACACCATCACACCAGTGCATTCACACCCCCCTCCACCTCCCAGGTCCTGTTATTACTGCCCATCTTCTACCTCGAGATATCCTGGCAAAATGGGACAAAATGCAACCACAAATTTCTGTCAAGCAGCTGAAATTTTCTGTAGGGTTTGACAGTAAAATGGGAAGGCACTGGAATACTACTGGAATACCTCAATGTCTTGCCCCAGTGATTAAAAAGACAAACAGATGCCATTAAGGAAGCACCAACAGGAGGTGGCAGCTCCGTTCATGGAAGGGACTTTACTCAGACAGGTCAAGTCCAAGACCTGTTGTACCACATGGACCCAACAAAGCGTGCTGCATCCTGCTGGGTTACCCTGGGAAACTGGTCAGGACAGACTGACAATGACCATCACTGCAACTCTGGTTATGTATTTGCAGAACATACTTTAGTGGTGAGGCCTTACATGCCACGTACTTAGAAATGCTAATCACAGGCATGAAATGACAAAGAGAAAACCCCTCAATCAGCAGGTGCTCGGTGCCTCCAAACCAGACAAGCAGAATCATAACTCACACGACGCGCTCCTTCCTCTCAGCCTGCTCCGTACCATCTTTGTTTCTCCAACCCATGTAAACTGTAGGTAGATTTTGCAATCACAGAGTCATTCAGGTTGGAGAAGACCTCTCAGATCCCCACGTCCAACCCCATCCCACCCCCACCGTGCCCACTGTGTTCCTAAATGCCCCATCTCCTTGTGCCTTGGATGATCTTTAAGGTCTTTTCCAACCTGAGGGATTCTATGATTCTCTGATTCTTGAACACCTCCAATGCTTGCTCAGCACAGCATGCTGACAGCTACGGGGCTCAGCTCTTCCTTCTTCCCAGTGCATCAGGTGGGAACGCTCTCAGCTCCTTAAAGCAAACATCAGTATGTGCAGGACACAACAGCCAGAGCCTCAGGAAGACGTGAGGTTCAGCTGTGGCAGGGTCTGCAGGGATGCAGGGTGCCTCTGAGGATCTCCACAAGGATGTCCAGTTTTGCAGCTACATCCAGCAGGGTACTTCACTCAGGTGCTGCCTCTGCCATGGCAGTGCTGGGCATTCACTCCTTCCTCCACCTGCACTTCCGTGCCTCACCTTCGGAGTGTGAAAAATAAATAGGCATTCATCACCCATTTCAAATTCCTTGAGATTTAGGGATGAAATTAAGAGCTGGAATTACTATTATCAAGCTGTCAGCTCAGAGGAAAGTATAAAAGCATCACGTATTTAAGACAATCTTTCCGTATTACAGGTGACTTTAATTTCTATTTGTGTATTAATATTTCATTTCTCGTGATATTAATATGAATGATATCTATTTCTATTTAAACATAACAATATTTGTAATGCTGACAAAATGCATTGTGATTATATCAATTTATAGTCACTACAGTGATCAGTTTTCAGTAGAGGGAGTGCAGAGGAAGGGCTCTGAGAGCTGTGCCCTGGTGCTGGGCTGCCCGCACTGCCCACAGTCCCTGCAGCAGGGGAAAATGCAGCACCCAAAATGCTTGGAAACACCAATTCACACCTTATGTTAGGAGGCTGGGGCTGTCTGAGAGGAAGAAACACCTGGCTGTACTTGGGAAAACCTAGGGGTTTTACCAAAATACCCTTAAAACTCCATTTATGTGTGTACCAAATCCTGAATGTCAGTTCTTTTCTAATCAACTACAAATCATTATTTAGATGTTCTTTATGTCCTGCTAATTGCAACCCAGTGAGCACAAACCATGCTCTTTATAAACAAACTATTTTCATGTCAGTCCAGCATCCCAAGCGCTCTGCTTGTTATTGTCAGGTCTGGAACAAATCCTCTGTCCAATCTTGGCTTTGCAAACAAATTTAAAACATGTGTATTGCAATGAAAACAAAAAGCAGTAAGGATGAGGTCTTGTTTTTTCCACAATTGATTTTATGCAGGACTAAAGCAAACACAGTGAACTTTTCTTGAATCCAGGTCATTTTAGCAGTCGGGACCCCTAGCTCCATCTTCCAACCAGCAAGAAAGTGGAGCTCTGAGGACTGCTGGGCCCAGCACTGCCCATAGCCTTCAGCAAAGGAGCTGATCCAGCAGCAGCCTGGTCCATGCCTCAGCTAGCGGCTCGCAGGGACATCTCCTCGTCCTGGGAGAGGGAAATATCTCCATTGACCGCCATGCACGCCAGCTGAGCTCAGGTCCAGCATCCTCACAAACCCTTCCCACCTCCTGTCCACCCCTGGGTACCCAGCATGGCTTCTGGAACGGCGATGCTCTCAGCTCCACCTGCCTCGTGTTGTGCTCACCTGAGGAAAAACAATCTCCTGTTCTCCACCGAGGACGGGTGATCAGCATTCAGATGGGCTTGCCTGCATTCTTGCCGCAAAACGGGCAGGTCCCAGCAGGAATTAACACGAGGTTCTGCCACACACCTCCAGCCAGAGACCAACCTAGTTTTAAACACTTCAAAGCACGAGTTACAGGGGGGTTTGTGTGGAATGGGAAGATGGAAAATTAAGCCAAAAACTCAGGTGAGAGTTCAAGGTTTGCCTATATGGCAATTAACCTATAAGGAAAAAGGAGCTTGGCGTTCTCAGTAAGGCACTGCCTCTGAAACACATCATTATTTCCTTCCCAATGCTGATACGCACTCTGAGACGCCAGGGTGAGATTTTGTCAAGGCCTGGATTACCTCCTTCTTTAATTAAAATGGCAAACTTCACAAAAACCTCAACCTCACAGCCTGCCTCTGCGCTAGGATACACGGAGCAGCTGTACGGCGGGGTCTGTACCCGTCCAGCTGATGCCAGGGAAAATCCTCTCACTGCAATGCATTCCGTCCTCATGGGTGGTGGAACAAGATCACTACAGTGCACGGATCTTGAGACGAGGCTTAGATAAGCTGAGAGTAACGAAAAAGCCCAAGGAGACACGGGAGGGCCGCGGGTTTGAAGGCAGCAGACCCTGTGTGTATTTGAGATCTAAAAAAGCAGAGAGCTTACCTAGGGGTACAGGGTCAAACCATACAGAAATAGATTCCAAAGCCAGAGTTTAACTAGTTTGCTATCTAGGCCAAGAAACAGTTCTGGAACGCATTTAACACAGTTTAATTGCATCAAATCGTGCCTGGCCCAGAACTGATTTTAACAACTGTCAACTGCTTTTTGGAACAGGCAAAGCCAAAAAAAATGAGGATCACGGCGTACAGTTTACTCTGCAAAGAACATACAGGCAACCCAAACAGTCACAGCACCGGGGAAAAGCAAGGCGTGCTCGAATCCCATGATCTGCCCTCAGATTGGGTTACAAGGAAGTGGGGACTGGGAGGAGCTGACAGCAGTGACAGCCGCGGCACAGGGCTCCAGAAACATGTTGCACTGCCACTGGGACACAGCTTGAGAAACCCTAATAACTGATGGTTTCCCATGGAGAAAGTTCCTGCGCTACTTACTGTATGCTCGTGGCCTATTTGAGAAGCAGCATTAGCAAAAATAACCTCTCCTCTCATCTCCTTGGCTGGGGGAGGGAGGGAGCCAACAATTACAGGGGGGGACTGGGGTGAGACGCAACAATTGCATACCAAGAAGGAGGAGGGAAACAAAAATAACCGACATGTGCAATACCACATGTGATTCCTCCCAGTAAGTCCCACTGCAGCAGTTCCCTGGGAACAGTCTCCTGGGTCTGCTGCTGCCTTTGAGCAGCGGTATGTCAGGGAAGAGGATGCATTTCTGGATGCCTGGAAAACAGGCTGAACACATGGATGGGGAACAAGCCAAAAGCTGTTACAAGAAACGTTCCTCAGCCTTTCAGCATGCTTGAATTCACATATTCCCCTTTCCCATGCTCCTGGGTCCCAAGGCTTTCCTCAGGTTAGAAGTTGGCCCAGAGCAGAACGAAGTGAGGCCAACCCAGCAAGGAGAGGTGCTCGTCCGCAGCGCTCCGGCTGCTCCAACTGCTGGTGCTCAGCGAGCAGCGGGGCGCAGAAGGGAAGAGAACGGGATTTTAGCTTAGCTGAAGAAAAGGACTGAAAACAACTTTATTCACATTTAAAGAGTTTAAGTACCCTACGCATTGGCTTGCAGACTGAAAGCTATAGGCAGGAATGGCTGAGATGAACATCAAAATACCAAAATTTCCTTTTCAAACGTGACTCGGCATCCCGCACGCGCAAACCCACAGACCCCCGTTCTGACAGAAGGCTTCCCACCAGCTCCAGGAGCGGAGCAGAAACGTTTCACACACGGCAAACAGCAGCAGGCCGCAGGCAGGGCCGTAACGGGGGTCAGCAGGAGACAACAGTGTAGAGAACTGCAGGGCCCACCAGCCCCCGAGCGCTGGGCTGCTCCACTGCTTTCCTCCAGCTCTGAGTTTTCCCCCAAGCAAAACACTTCTGGTCTTCCCCTCTCAAAGGACAATATCTCATATGGAAATCTCATGCTGTCACCCCATCCTGACCTCTAGAGAAAATCAAAACTCTTCCTAGCCAAGCAATACAACAGGCAAAACTATCACCTGCTGTCCGCTTCTATTAAGGAGCCATCACCTCATGCTCAGTCTGCTGGGCCACCCTCGTCGTGCCCCCAAGAGAAAGGAGACATCGCCTCCATGCTGCCAGGCAGATGCCCAACCAACTCAGCGAGCTGAGTAAAGCAGGGAGACTTTCCTATTCAGAGAAATCGCGTTGCTGCTTTGGCTGCTCCCCGCCGTGCTGACAGTGGCTACCTTGCCTTTTCTGCTGCCAAAGAAACCAGGAGGGTTTAGCAGGACGTTCAAAGAAAAATAAAAATGTCAGGAGCGACCAGTGTAATCATTTCTGACAAAGGATTACGAGTTCTCAATGGCTTCCCTTTGGTATTGGAAAAAAAGCCAACAGAAACTGTAATTCCAGGGATCGCCAAATATTTGTTTAAAAAGATGCTCTGAGAAACCACGTTTGGAGCACCCACTGTGCTGCCCAATGCCCACCGTGCTTCAAAGCACCTTCAGAAAGTACTTCTTCCTCCATGTTTCGTGCTGTAAATGAGCACTCGGATAAGGAGGAATACAGTGCCTAAAAGCCAACTGTGCTTTAAGCTGCTCTCCATCCTTTCCTCCTGTTTTGTGCACTCCTTTTCCCCCCAGACACTTTGCACTTCACCTCTAATTTCATGTTCCTACATTTTAAGTTCTGCTTTCGTTCTTTGTGCTGCAGCTCTGCACAGCTGAGCTCCCTCTGGAGCTCCACATGAGGGGATTAGTGGTTTTCTGACCCTCTATCCACTGAATTTTTTCTAGCCTCTTCTCAATGCAGAAATCAATGTATGATGAGCATCTCCTCAGCCCATTAGAGAACAGCGAGAACAAAGAATCCCCAAACCCAGCTGCCATGTATTCTGGGAAAAGTGCCACCAACAGCCATCTATCTCCAAGCATTTCTCTGGTCAAACAGTGGCTCCACGGCTGCACAAACCCACCTCGGTGCTGGGGTCTTCCAGCACTCACCCAGCAGCACTCCAACGCGCTGCAGCTCACCAAAACGGCACAGCACCGCTGGATGCTTCCTCGGGTCTGCTTTCTGCTGGTGAGGCTGAAGGGGCTCAACGTGGGGCCAAAGAGCAGAGTCACTGCAGTGACACGCATGGAACAGCGGGTGGAGGATGGGCCATGCACAAAAGGGACTTCTGGGGCGCTGGGAGCCCAGTGAAGAGCAGGGGATCTGTTCTGCACTGAGCAGAGCGTTTTGTGGAAGGCAGAGGTCATGTTCACAAGTTATAGCAGGCAGGACAGCCAACCACCTCAGAAGGCATGAAGCCACCCCACACTGCTACAAAGGTTAGCCAAGGGAGGACACCAAAGTCATCCATAGCCGAGCCCTGTCGCCGGGCACAGGAGAACCTAGCAGTGCAGATGTGCCTCTAGGCCAGAGCCGGAGTGAAGCTTTCCCCTCTGACCACGTTTGAGTGAGGAAACTCAACAAAAAGCCCTCCGACCCCATGGCGTGCTTGAACAGGAGACAGCTGATGGCCACCCTTAACCACTGTAATACAGAGGACAAGAGCCCACGTCACTGCTGGCAGCACCAACAGCCAGGGATCCTCAGGGCTCCTGCTGTGCACTTCCACACACTATATGTGTTGTCAATGTGATCTTAATATGACCAGAAAACACTTGCATAATTACTAAGATTGTATCCTAGAGGAGTTCTCCAATTCATATTGAGAATGGAACAGGAGTGATACTTATCACAGCTTCTTTACCACTTCCTGGTTCATGGAGACCCAGACCAACCCTGAACCCAAAATACTCTGCTAAATAAAACCACACGAGGAATATGTTGCAAATATTCTGTAGCCTCTACAAAGCAAGAAGAGAGGTACAGCCTTGCAGAAGAGCAGGAGCAGCAGCACAGCAGTGTTCCTTTGCTAGACAAGAGAACTGGGAGGCGATGCACCTGAAGCACCTGGTGGGAGCACACAGGTTGTGTCCAGGTGAGCCCCACTGCAGTCAGCTACTCCAACATCTTTAAAACGACTCTCTGAACTCTTTGCCACGTCTATTGTTCTCCACAACACATCCTGGTTACAGGAAATCCACCAGTAGGATACATCTGAAGATGTAATTATTAGTGTGATATTTGCTTCTCTCCTGATATATTTCACTGAGCACACAAACCTTACAACGCACCACAAATAAGTTACCCCAGCGACACGACCTGATGAATTACATCGGATAAGGCGAAGATGAAAGCTGCACAGATGGAAACGTTATTTACATGGAAGTAAACATTTAACATCCTCTGACCTCGCCTACAGCAGAATCTAATGGGAGGACATGATAGATAACTTTTTCCAATAGTCCAACTTGAGGCCTAAGTCACCTTCTGTGTATATAATTTTAACTCTGGTCCTCTGCATGCAGCTCTTAACATTAGCCCAGTTAAAGGCAAAATGATAATAACAGTAATAATAATAATCAAACTATCCAAAGATCTTTTACTTTAGATGGCTTTTCAATGAGATTAAATGTAATTTAAGCTGTTCTACCGGAATCGCTTTCTCTTTAGCAGCACATCCTTAACACAGGAGGAGAAAAACATCCCTCGAGTTCAAGGGATACACTGAGGTTCAAGTTCATCAATGTGTCTGAGCCAACAGACAAAGGGAAGAGGGTCCTACAAACAGCAAAGAAACCATCACAAGTAGGCAGGTGCTGTGGGGAATCCAATGGGAAGGCCCAGCCCGGGCTGATGAGGTTTGCCCTGGGATGCCAGCAGCAAAAACTGACACACTCCTACAGGAAGGGGCAACAGAAACAAGCGTGCCACCTCCCAGCAGTCCCAAGAAACATGTATCTCAAAATCCTCCTTCCTGCAACAAAAGTTGTTATTTTGTAATCGCAGAACATGAAAACAAACCCTCACCAGTGTCAAAATACAGCCCGGTTTTCCACGGCATTTTCAGCATCACGATGTGCCACCACGACTGGTATTTCTCAGGAGATCTGAGCTGCACCATTCAACACTACGCGTAACGCCAGGGATGGTATTTTGGGAACGTTTCATCCGAAGCACTCCGAGCCGATAACCTTTATCCAAACACACCAAACAAGAGCCACGTCCCACGCTCCATAAATAGCCTTAACAGTAAGGAATCAATAGCAGCCAAACCTTCAGGTAACATCTTATTAATCTGCCCTTGGCATGCGGGGCCCTCAAACCGCGCCAGGCGGAGGTGAAGGACGCGATGCGTTCAACTAGTTATCACCACCGCCACAGCCACACTGCCTGCCGAAATGCAGCACGACAACCAACACCGAGAGAAACGAAGGGAAGTCCTGCAGGCCGACGCCGTTCTGTCATTTTTTTCCCCAGCCCCGCGGTTGACAACAACCATTTTACCGCGGCTTTCCTCGCACCGCGCCCAGCACAATGGTTCTCCTGCATCGCTCCGTATCTCTGCTTTGCCGGTGACAAAGGTGAACCCGAAGGGCCCGGCGATGCTCCCAGCGATCCCTCTCCCCACGCGGGGTGCAGAGGGCCGAGCCTCGACGAGATGCTTTCATCTGACACATTAAAATGGTCGGGGAACGCTATTTGGCTAACGGGATCGGCCGATCGGAGGGGGGGAGCGAGAAAAAAAAAAGGTCTTTAAAATAGGTCACTTTCCTCCAAATCCCACAGCAGCGCCGCACAAAATGGTATTTACCCCCCAGAAGTCATAAAAAAAAACAACCCAGCAGCGATCCACCACCTTATCTGCGGGAAGGCGGGGGTGGGGGCAGGCCGCATCGGGGGCCCCGCCGCACCGCATCGCCCCCTCCAACCGAAGCGGAGCCCCCCGGGCCCGGCCCTCGGCCCGCTGTCAGCGGGGAACACCCGGCAGCGCCATTTCTCCTCCTCCCCCGCCGCCCTCCGCCGCTCGGGGCTGGGAGCAGCGCGGAGTCCTGCGGCAGTGCCGCAGAGCGCGGCGGGGGAGGGAGGCACCGGCCCCCCCCGTCCCCATCCTCCTCCCTTCCTCCTCCCGCCCCTCCCCGGGGCTCTCCCGCCGCCCCGGCCGAGCCCCCCGCGCCGTGCCCGCCTTACCCTCCGCCGCAGCCGGGCTGGGAGCGCCGCTCGGCCCCCCGCGGAGGAGGAGGAGGAGGAGGAGGAGGAGGAGAGGAGGAGGAGGAGCGGGGCAAAGGGGCGGCGGCCCCGCGGGGGGAGGCGCCCCCGGAGGGGCGTCGGGCCCGGCCCCCCCCGGGTGCCCGGGCGCGGCGGGCACAAAGGCGTTGTGGCACGGCTCCTAAGATGGCAGGGCAGGCCGAGCCGCCTCCGGCACCGCCGCCGCCGCCCGTTGCCGG
>JACDJE010000270.1:459345-475909 GCA_016647715.1 Pavo muticus | reverse complement strand
TGGGGGGGGGGATGGGTCACGGCTGGATGGGGGTCAATGGGAATGGGGAAGTGTTTGGGGTCCTGGGGGAGAAGGGAGTTTGGAGGCCTGGAATGTGGGGCCTGGGCACAGGTGAGGAGATGAAGAGTGAGGGCACGGGAGGGATGGGGCGGTGGGTCAGGCCTGTCCAACTGCTTGGTGTCACCCTGCTGCCAGCCGCAGCCCCGGGAGGTGGTGGTAGCTGTCAGCTTGCCTTGGCCATTGTGCAACTGTTGGCCAACCCTTTGAGTCAAAGCACTCCGAGCTGCCTGCCCTGGGCCTAACCATGTCTGGTTCATGGACAGAAAGGGGGGAAAAGCCACACGCAGTGGGTATGCAGCCCCCCGAGCTGCCCTGTCAGCGGTGGGTTTTGAACTTGCTCGGTTGTGGAACCTTGGCGTGCTTTGGGTATGCCTGTCTATGAGCTAGGGATAGCAGTTGGCTTCGTGCAGGGATTAATTATCGCGTCTTGTAGTCGTGTACTTGTTTATTTGTTTTTACTATAGATTACAGCTGGAGGAATTCTAAACAATCCGAGTCTCCTTGCCGTGGTGTTTCAGTGCATTGTGCTCCTGCCTGAACAGAGGAAATCGCTGAGGTCAGTCTCCCTTGTGTTTATAGCTGCTTTCCCTTTCAGAAGTATAGGGGCAAAGAATCATCAAAATAACAGTTGTTACTGACATCCTGACAATGAATTAATAGAAACAATGGCATAAGACACACAGCTTGTAAAAGGCGTGCTTTTAGTGTCACTTTCACCCTTAAATTCAGGGTTACGTACCAAGTGAGTGTTCTCAGGTACCCCACAAACATTTGAGGTGTCCCCGGAATGAAATAATACAATTCTGTAAACCCGATATTACTGATGCTGCTACAGTCGAGCAAAATAAAGTTCCCTCCTGTTGTCCTACAAAGGTATTTTGTTCCATCAGAAGGCTGTATTTACCAGTTGGAGATCGTACTGGAGACCATTTGTCCGACCTTCACTTTTACCTCAGAGCGAGCAGACGGTTCTGCTGGGGATTATTTAACCTGGGGTAGGGGAAACCTGAGGAATGCTGAGAGCAGAGGGTGACTGAACAGTTGTGGGCCACATCTTGTGTTATACAAATGTGTCACACCGCGGTCTGATACTTTGCCTTCTCCAGTCCCACTAGGAAAAGCAAGACAAACACGGATTGCTTCAAACATATGTTGTTGTAAGTATTGGGGAAGGCAAACTAAAGATTTATCTGATTATCTCAACCTTGAAGTTGGCAGCTATGACAGGAAACTTGGTTTTATTCATCTGCTAGAGATATTTGTAGCGTATCGTTTGACAAGTTAAAAGGCATTTTTGGAATGGCACAAAAATAAAGCCGTCCACTTCCTGAAACTGGAGTTTCTGTCTTTTAAAAAATGCTCTGGGTTTGGAGATGTGCTTCTGGGGAAATAAGCGTGTGGTGGGAAACGTAAATATTTGTATTTTCAACAGTAGCATCTAATGCGAATGTATTCGGCATCGTCTCTGAAGCTTTTTTCCCCTGTATTTGTTAAATTAGTGGGCATCGTTTGGTTTCTGCAGGCTAAGTGGAGCAGTAAGGAGTGATCTGGAGTCATAAAGTGGAATTAAGGATCAAGTTCTTATGAATCTTGGTCTTGTACTTCTTCCTGCAGCCACGCTGCCTTTAAAGCTCACGAATTATGAGGGTGAAAGCTCAGGTTAGCGAGGTACATAGAGCTACCCTAGCAGAGAGCTTGGGCCTCAGCTCCCCTTATTACGCACATAAAAAAGAGAGAATGATATCTCTAGGTAAAAAGCCTTGGGGTGTAGTGGGAGCTGCTGGAAAAAATGGGAGTAAAGCTTCACTATTAGCTGTCAGGTCATTTATTTAACACAATAGATATGGGTTTGGTAAGTGCTCAGTGACTGCTTCAGAAGTAAACAGTATCATCCGTGTCCCACCGGTACAGAGAAAGCCCACTGACATCGTTGAGGAGCAGGCCTATAGAAATGGCAGTGTTTGTTGCTGCCAGCTGAGCTAAGCATGTTTAACAGGGCTTCCTAGGCCTGACCTATCAGGCATGCTCTTACTGCCTTGTCAGCCAATCGCAGTGGCCATCTAGGATGTTATATCAGCTCAGCTCAGTTTGCATACTTACTGATGCAAGTTTAGCTTTTCTTTTAAGGAACTAAACCAGTTTATGTATGGCTGCATCTTGGATCTGCAGCAGTGTATCCATCAGGTAGCTGCATGCATGGTTAGCACCATCTGAAGGAGGTGCTAGGGCATCAGTAAATAGAAATTACAAATGGCACGGCGGTTCAGCTGACAGGCAGAACTGGTTTCAGTGCGTCGTTGCAGTGTGCTGCTGCAGACCTGGTCTGGGGGCAGACCCGGACAGCATTCCAGTCCAGGTCCAGGCAGGACCTGTAAGAGTGTGCATCAGCACTGCATGGTGTTGTAGGAGAGGAAGCAGCGAACAATACCATGTCCAACGGAAGCTGTGGCAAGAATTTATCCAAGGCTCATTGTAATTACTCAAGCTGGGAATTTGGCCAGTGCATTGGGGTTAACACCCCTACTTCTCTAGGAGTGTCATAGTTTATTTTTTAAATGATTTCAGTGATGAGAAGCTTGGCTGTCTGTCTCAGCAGAACAGCAACGCCTCTTGCAGTATAAACTTCTTACAGCACGAAGGAGCTGCTTCAGAACTAACCCGGAGTGATGGGGCCTGGCTCAGTAATCACTGCTAAATAAATACTCTCGGTAGATAAGAAAGATAAGAGCGTGATTAGGGCAGTTTCAGCTGCTATAATCACAGTCGGACCTTCCTTAGCCTTCAGTCCCCACGCTGCTCTACTCTGACCTTTCTTAAGCAAGCAAATGTAAATTTCAGAATAAATCATGGAACCCGACCCAGTGAAATTTGGTTATTAATTATAATTGCAGTTATGAATCACAGTTGTCTCTGCTTCTATTCTAGGAAACTTGCCATCGTATAAGCAGAATGTAATTTACCCAAATGTATGTTTTTATCATTTCATGAAACTCTTATGATTCTATCACGCGTTGATTTAGAAGCCAACTTCCACCTTGCTCTCTGCTTGTAAAGATAAGCAGTTGTGCATTTCACAACTATTTATGTGCCAAAAGACACAAGAGAGGAACTGTTTTGTTTGCTCATCAAACGTGCCATCGTTCCAGTAGTAGCTTAGACCATTATCATGGGTTACAAGGTTATACAGGAAAAACATGTTCTAGAGAAAGGCCGGTCAGAACGGCCGAGATGGCCTTACAGGAGCAGATCGTAGCAGCCCGTGCCGCTCGGTACGTGCCAGGCAGTGTCCTGACAGTTTGTCATAATGGCAGAAATGAAGCAATACCAACACTGTTACATAACCACGTTTGTGTTGTAAGGAAACAATAATACTTCGCTGTGCTCTTACCTTTTATCAGAGAAATTGTTCTTTGCTGCCTGCTTATGGTTGTCCCACAATTTAAGGAAGGAGTGGTGTCCATGAGGAAAAGGGGAAGGAGACACAAGAGGAGGAAGTAGTTACCGAGGTCATGTGGGGAAGCAGTGTCAGAGGCATGAGCAGAACCAGCCTTCTGACTGTCCCACTCTGCCCTCTGGGCAGCCAGACAGAAGTGGAAGAGTGGCTTGCCCTGTGACTCAACAGCTCTTCCTTCCTCAGCAGCTGGCAATTACAAATAAGTGCCAGTGTGCCACTTGCATCTGTGTCGGGTTCCCAAGGGACTCGAGGTAGGCATGTCTTCTGCTGGAGAAGGCCGGATGGAAGGATCTCTGCAATGCATTTCTTTGGGAGCATTTTTAGAGCTTGGGAAGATTCTCTTTTTGCCAGATGTATGTTTCTTTCCTCTGATTCCTTTCATGAATTGTGTAGCTTGGGGACACCCAGGGATTTTTACCCTTCTAAGGCAAGAGACTAACAGCAAGCTTATGACATATGTGCCAAATGAACTTGTTTCTGAGATAATTCTTGGGTGGATCCTGTAAGCTGCTCCTCGAGGGGAGCTCTGCTGACCTGTGTAGCCTTGCACAGGTTTGCCTTGTGGCTCAGGATGGGATCAGGGCCATTGATCTGGGCTGAAACTAAAACTGGGAGACAGTTCTTCTGGAAGTTAATTTTGCAGCAGAAGAATTTGCCCAAATAAAAGCAAGTTTGGTCACTTTAGCCTGTTCCATACAGTGCCACCGCAGTAAGAAGTGAGAATTGCCTGGAGTTAAATGCACTCATTCTTTTCCCATAGGCAGCTGATGTCCAAGCAGTGCTGGCAGTCTCTGCGTCCTTCTGCCAGGTTCAGCATGAAGCCTTGCTTCTTCATCTGAGCAGCACCTCCAGTTCTGATGTCCTTGTGCTTCTCTGTATCCAACACCTGTGTGCTGGTTAGGTGGCTGTCAGTAATTGCCCTGTTGTGATACACTAATGCTAGGATGCATTTCCAGAATACGAGTTCAGCCTTAGCCTTGAGGAATAACTGATGGAAGGAAACAGCACAGGAAGAGGCTCTGTCTTGGTTCTGGTCTTTGGATGGATGGAAAAGGAGAGGCCTGTGGCACAGAGGGGTGAAAGGTGACTAATAGTGTGAAACTTGGAAGAAACTCATTATAATCCTGCAATCTTCAGGTGGTTTTCTTTCTCTGGAAGAAGCCACCTTGTGTCAGCTGGCCTGCTGGCAGTTGTTGCTCACCCCATCTACTGGATAGAAGCACTGAACAATTATTGCTCTGCTTAGAAAGCTTAATACAATGTCGTAGCACTGAGGCTACAACGCTGTATTTTTTTTCTTCTGTCACAGTTTTGTGTCCACGCTTACATGCTTCATGTACACACTTACAGCTCTCATGAACAAGCTCTGCTGAATTTTGCTGTGGCTCTTTGAGGTGTTGCTGGTGTCAGGTCTGGTCCTGCTCCACGGCTTGCAGAGCCAGCAGAAGAGTTTGTTCTGTGCCCGCTGACCCTGGTGCAGGGCAGCATCCCCCAGAAGGGCAGCGTGCTGGAGGTGATGATTTAAACCATTGAGCATGTTTCCTAGGAGGACTCTTACTTTCCTAATTAGCATGCCTGCTTTGCCACTGAGCTGCAATGAATGGCTCCCCCATTGACCCAGTGGATCCCGGTCTTGCATTTTACAAGTAAAATGACGTGTTCTGTGATGGTGTTAATGTGCTCCTTGGAACTGATTCTCCTCATAGTCTGTAAAACCGTTGTGAAAACATGGCCCTGTCCCTCAGCAGTTCTGCAGTCACCTCTCCCTGAGACACCGTTTCACTCTTGAATAAGATTTTAGACCAGAAAAGGGGTTAGGCTGCATGCAGATTAACAGATCTGTTGCTGGTATCTCTGGCTACTGCAGCATGACTCACCCGTCAGCGCCTGTCAGCAGCTGTGTGACCTCATTGGAAGCTTCAACGTCTCTTGTGTGAAGGTAGCTCGTAATCCAGAGTGGGAATCCTAAATAGGTGGAGAGACCATGGTAATACATGCACTATGGGTGTTCTCTGTAGAAATCAGATGTGCCCTCACCAGAAATTACCATAAAAATCCTTGCATATGTCTGAAGATCTTTAAATGCTAAGGCTGCCTTTCCCTTGCCTCTATTAAAAAGCACCTGTAGCTTTTCAAGATGGTGATAGACATCACTGCTGATAGGAAAATATAAAAGTAGATAGGTCAGGGAGGAGAAGCTCCTTTATTTGCAAGGGCAAGGAAGAGCTGATGGCTCCTTTTTATTTATCACAGCTTCTATTGACGTGATGTACTGACACAGGAACAACGGGGCTGCTGGCATGCAGCTGGAGGGAGGCAGGCTGAAAAACAGCAAGAGGATCTATAATAAAAGGAACGGATGGGCGAATTAACTTGTGGGACCTTACAGGTGTAGCTTAGATAGGTGGTGTGATGGTGAGACAAAAAGTGGGAGGCAGCAGTTCAGGCATCAGATGGTTGTCTTCAGCTGGTGCTTGCTGGCTGAACACAAAGCTTGTGCTCGGGGTCTGCCTCCTGCCATGGGCTGTTACGCAGTTCCTCAGACAAGGATGGAGCTGGCATTGACTGAGTGTGGTTATGCAGAGCTGCTGCAGACCAGCTCTGTTACCTAGCAAGTCTGTTCCCTTGCCTCAGGTGGATGGTTGTATTGTTTCTGCATTCCTTACATTTCTTTCTTGTGCCTGGGAATGTGGATTCTCTCGGTGAATGTTCTGTTCCAGGAGGATTTGTTTCATGTTTTGGTGCTTCTTTAAGGGAGGTGTAGGTGGTCTTACAGTTGAGGCACACATGGGACTTGCAAGGAGGAGCTAGGCAGCATTTTGTGTCTTTTCCTCCAGGATTCCCCACCACCAGGATCAGCCAGGTCCTGCAGCTGGCTGCTGTGTGATTCCAGCATGCAGTAAGCTCCTGTCTGCCCGTTTTCTAGGACCGACATGTGCAGTACATGCAAAGCACAGCTAGTCCTGGTAATGAGTCTCTGCAGCTCTTTGCTTGGAGGCCGAGGCCCGAGTGATGTTTTGAGACTGAGCTCGCCTTCGCTGGGTGACCTGATGGGTGTGAAGGGCAAGAGATGGAGGGCCCACAGCAATGCTGTCTGTGCTGCAGCCACCTGTGGGTGTGATGGTTTAACTGTTCATTTTTTGGTCAGTATTTGAAGTTTCATTGCTTCATTTACATCTTGAGTCGTTTTTTTTAGTATCTTGGAAGACTTTTCTTTCCAGTGTGAAAGCTTACCTAGGGCTCCAGTGCATCCTGCTCTTACCTCCGCTCAGCCCTCACCACTGCCCTCTGTTTTCGACATGAAATGGGCAGACACCATTTGTGGCTGTGCGAATATCCTGAGTCACACGTTACCAGCTGGCTTTTGTGCTGCAGTTTTCTCTTCTCCCTTTACAACTGCACTCCCTAGAGGAGACCTGAACAATTGCACTTGTCGGCAGGAGCGCATTGTGTGCCATGCCTGAATGGCACCATTGGTGGACGACCTCTGGCTGAGTCTGTGGGGTGAGTGGCCTGTGGTTCGTTGCTGTGTGTCTGCTGCTTCCATGGCAGAGAACAGAACAGGTGAAGGGATGCCTCAAGTGCATTTCCCATATTGCAGTATGGAGATGGCAATATGAAGTCTTCATTAAATAATCATTGGAAAGGAGTGATGATAGCAGTGTTGCTGTAGAAGATAGATAGATGAATGAACTAAAGGCAGAACACCTGACTGAGCTTTTTGATCCAACATGTCTTGGTATACAGTTGCTGGACACATCTGAGTCTGCAGCAGTTCTGCCCTGACCAAATAACAATCTATTAAAGGCCATTATTCTGTCTATGCCATTTCTATGTATTCACAAAAAACAAGTTGATTTCTTACTAAACTACTTCTTATGTACATTGCATAAAATTTTATGAGTTAATGGTCAGCTGATTTCAGAAGGCTATCACTTACAAACCATTAATGTTTGTCCAAGACCAGGTGAGCTAAAGCAGCTCGTCCTGCAAGGCAGAGTTACCAGTGAGATCAGTCAAGTCTTTGGAAGCTTTTGGGACAGTCCATGCTGTCGTTTGGGTGGTCCTGCAATGTAGGAGAGATGTGGGCTGTGCTGACTCAAGCCAGGTGCTTGTTGCATCCGCTGGGGGAGGAGCGGTGCACCTTAGGAGCAGGGTGTGGGTTTTGGTGGGAGAAGTCTTGCAGAGCCTCTAGAAGAAAGTCAGGGAGAGAAAAAGAAGACATGAGGTGGACTTTGAGCTGAGGACATCCTGGTTCCTCTTACTGTGTGGGAAGCTTGTGCCAGGCAGGACAGTGGTGTTAATGTGTCTGTTTGAGGAGAGCTGGGAAGGCACGCGCTGTAGCTGGAGGCAGCAGCAGTCCTGAGAGGAGTTTTCTGGGGAGGGACGACTGACAGCTGTTTAAAAACTCACATATATGTTTACTCACTTGCTCCTCCTTGCTGTGTCTGACTCACCCATCCCTGTCTGAACATACCAGTTCCCATTTTTTCTTTTCTCTCCTTTTGTTAACCCCATCTTTCCTATTCTTCAAGCTTCCTTTTGTATCTGGGTTTTATTCTGTTAAATCCAGTTGCTTTGGCTTCTGCTCTGCCTGGGCTTTGCACCTGCTACAGCCCCAGCAAACTTGGCAGCAACCCTTCGGCTCTGCAGAGAAAACAACTGTCTAGACTGGGAACCTTCTGCCTGCTGCCCTGGACGTACCCCAGGCCCTAATCTGCATCCAGAACAGCGCCTTGCTGTGTGAGTGGTTCCTCTCTGCTCTCCTTTCTGCCTCTGCAGAATCACATGTGCTGATTTCTCAGCAGGTGCTGCCCTAATGCGTATTGATCTCCCGCACAGGTCTGTTGCAAAAGATGGATGAAATCTTTGTGCACTCCTAATTGCACCTTTAGCCTCCTGGTGGGTAAGGCAAATGGGAGTGAGGGCTCCCACATATAAACAGCACCTTCTGCAGGCTTGGAAGCAGCGCAGGCTGCAGGACAACAACGTGAGGGCTCTGCAGGGATCCCTGCAGGGTCCAGGAACTTGTGCTGCTTATTCCTAAAATGATTAGAAAGAAAAATCTCGGTGTGAAGACTCTTATGGCACAGAAAGGGCAGAGAGGCCTTAGTGCAAAGTCACATGCCATTCCCATTCACAGCTAAAGCCCCGCTGCCCCAGGCAAACACAGAGCCTGTCAGCGTCCTGCAGCTCACCGTGCGGAGATGCGACCAAAATAGCTTCACAACTTCACAACACCACTAAAAATAGCTTGCAGGTCAGCTCCTTTCTTAAAGGTAGTGATGACATGGGAGAGTGCTCCTGCTGCCGTTCAGTGCAGGTGGAGCTGGGTAAACAAGGGGAAAAGCTGCTCCCGCCATCCTCAGGGGTTTAATCTGTTGTGTAAGTGAGGCTGGCTGTGGAGAGGAGCCTCAGCCAGGTTTGGCGGTGCCTGATTTGCAATGCTACGGGAACCAAATGTAGGTTAGGAGAGGTTTGCCTTGCCTGCAGCCGCCTGTGCTGCCGAGGGAGCTGCGCTGCAGCAGGCGGTGCTGGCAAGGATTTCCTTTGTGCTGCAGCTTTCGTGCCGAGTGATTTGATGGGGCTGAAAGGGAGGGAGGAGGTGACAAAATGGTGAAAACCTGAGGCCAGGTCATTGCTGTCAGATGGGGACAGAGTCCTGCAGCAGTCGGAGGTGACAGAACACGCTGATGCTGCTACCAGGAAGCTTGAGAGAAATGTGACTGAGCGATGCAGTGCGCATGTGCCTTTGGAGAAAAGAGGCTATCTGTGAGCTCGAGCAGTGCTTTTCTCTGCCCAGCAACATCCCTGCTTCTTTCCTACGTTCTGCTTAAGCAGCTGTTCTGCATTTATGATCTGATCTTCACGCTGAGCCAACGTCGCTGTAACGGCGTTGTGTATGGAGGGCAGAGATCCACAGGTTTGCTTTGAGGAAGCACCATAAATGGGGAATAGCACCAGAGTCACTGATCTCTCAACTAAAGGGAGAGAAAGTAAGCTGCCAGTAAGAAAGAACATTTTGTGGCAGAGGCAGATGTTTCTGATGGGGATGCTGGAGGCAGCAGAACCCTTGCAGCAGTGCAGCCCGATGGTGCTGGAAGCCCCTGCAGACTGGAGGTGTGGTGGTCTGCGTGTCAGCAGAGCAGTGCCAGCTGTGCTCAGCATGGACGAGGTGAGGGATGTTCACAGAGCCCCTGTCATCCACTAGCTAGCCAGAAGCAGCAGTGAAGCACACCGCAGGGCTGCTGGCTGTGGCTGCAGTCTGCAGGACGCAGTGCTGTGCCTTGCGTTCTCCATCCTTCTAGGTACTGAGCGCATCCCTCTGGGGGTAACGTGGCTTCTGCTGACGTGTGAATGCTTTGCTTGGCGGCCTGGTGTGGCACATCACAGCTCAGATGGCTTCTCCCAGGCTGTGCAGCACAGAGCTCGTACATGAAATACAGGTGCAGTTAATGGACGCAGAGGGAGTGGGAGGTTGTGCTGGCTTTGTTTGCAGCGTCGTTTTGGGCTGTGGCCTCAATTCACGCCCTGTGAGACGTGGTGGTCTGGCTGCAGTTCTCTGGGTGCAGTTCTCTATAGCTGTGTCCCTACCTCTGCACCAGCTCTCAAGGTTTATAGCTGCTTAAAACAAAGTGCTGATAAAAAGGAAGCACAAGATGGAGGCCGGCGTCCTTGAAGTGATTAATTTAAAAACAAAGACTGCTTCCCCGTGATGATAAGCTGCTTGCTATGTATGGGGCATGACCTAATAGTTCCTTAACTTCTTAGTTCACCTGTCCTGGGATGACCTCGCTCCCTCCTCAGTCTCTGTGCAGCCATCACCTAACAGCTGCGGTTTGCTGCTGATGTCAGCTGTCTCCGTTTTTTGGTAGCTCTTTGCTCTCCCTGCATTATAAAGTACATTTGTGATAGGGGGAGAGAGGTACAAGAGAGTGAAAGCCATGCGCTGGGGCGCGCAGTGGCCAAGTGACAGCTGGATCTGTTCCCTCTGCCCGTCTGCAGTCTCTGATAGGGATAAGGCATGCAAGAAATCCCAGTGTGATGAGCCTGCTCTGGGACATTGCTTTGGTAAGTGGTGTTTTATATCAAAACCAGTTTGAATTGGGGGTTAAGAGTTGAGGTGTTGCATGTGACCTTTTGATTCGTGCCTCACAGATACCTCAGTACATCGGCTTTTGTCTTGCTGACCCAGCACCTGGGTTCACCAGCACGCTTTTCCTGCTCCGTAGTTGCCCTCTGTTCTCTCTCTCCAGCACTAGGTGTCCTCGAGGTGCAGCAGGACTTTGCCTTTTTTAGTATAATCCAAGGGCATGAACTCAAGGAGCATTTCCACATCAGGTTCCAGCTGATAGAAACAAGCCCAGGGGTGTTTATAGGTCTTCAGCCCAACTTGCTCTTCCAGCATTGTGCTGCACTGTAAGGATTTATATTCACCTGCCTAGGAAGATGAGAGAGAGCGGTGGGGAGCCAACTTGCGTTGTCGGTTGGCGCTGGATGGCTGTGGGAGCTCCTGCCGGGTCATCACCCAGACCTTTAGCACAGTCATTCTGAGCACTGCAATCCAGCTCTCCCCGCAGCCTGCCCTGCAGGAGCTGCTCCCTGGGCTGCCCTGCCCAGCTTGCAAACGGAGCTCGTCACCCTCTGCTTCTTTGCAAATGAGTTGCGTAGTCCTGGGAGGAGGAGGCAGCTCAGCAACTGGCCTGTCCCACCCCTCATAAAGGCTCCTTGCTGCTGAGGGTTTCTGAAGTCATTTGCCACGTGAACAGTGTGGGCATCAGATGTGGCTGTTTCCCTAAACGCTCAGCCCGCTGCCAACAGGAGGCCATTTCCCAGGGGGAAGGCAAGCTGTGGATGCGGTGGGCAGTCAGCTGGGCGTGTGGGTCGAATCCAGCGATTAGCTCAGGCACAGCAGCATGCTAACGCAGGCAGAATGCACCCAGACCGGCTCCAGTCTGATAGCACGGCTCTCCCTGGAGCTCAGTGCGGGCTCTGGTCCCTCCTCGCCTGTGCTGACATGCCCACAGCAAACCATCCCTTGCACCCGGCGCTGCTTGCCCGCGTCTGGGTGCGTGGCAAACCCTCCCAAAGCAAACATCGATTGCTGCTGTCTGCACTGACTCAGCTGTACCGGAGGCAGCGGTCGGAGCGAAGCGCGGCGGGGAAGGCTGTGGGGAAGAGCACGTTCTGTGGCACGTGGAGGGGCAGGAAAGGCACTGCGGTGGGCGATGCTTTATCAGGGCAGCCCACCCAGCAGCCGTCCGTCTCTCTGCAGTTGCAGACCCGTGGTTGTGAGCGCTGGGGGCTTTCTCCCAAGGAGCCCGGAGGAACCTGGGCTATCTTTAGGAAACAAGCACCCGCTCCGTGCCCCCTCTCAGGAAGCGGGGCCCCCTTACAGCCCGCCGTGCGAGGGGCTCGCAGATAAGGAGGGGCAGGAAACCTGCCGTGCTTTGCTTCTTTAAGCACATATTTCCCATAGCCTCAGCACCGTGAGTCAGCACTGCCGGAGCCCAGGCTTGTTTGCAGCAGCAGCGAGGCGGTGCGGGAGGTGTGGGGTATGGTGTCCTTCTGCCCAAACGCCACCGGGGATGTCAGCAGCTGAAACGGGGCTAACAGGGAGCAAAAGGCTGAATGGTAATTGCCTTGGGGTCATTTGGAGGGTAAGGAGCTTCCTAGGGAGTAAGGGAAGCAGAGCTTCACAAAGAAGGTTTGCTTTATATATTGTATTGTCTCGGGTCGCCTAGGAATGTATCCCAGTGTACTGGGACAAAAATAACACCTTCCCTTCAGGTGCTCGTGGACTCATTCTGCACCGACCTCGCCAGTCTGCAGGCCCCAAAAATACAGGTACAGACCAAAGGCTGGGGTTTCTATTCAGGGCCCAGAAGCGGAATAAGGAACATGAGCCGTGGGATATCCTGTGTCGCTGCAGGCTGCTCTCTGCAGGCAGGCTGCTCAGCCTGGGAGGGTCTCGTGGCAAAGGGAGGAAACGTCAGAAACGCCACGGATTATTTTAGATCTGCAACCTCAGTTCTGCAAAGGTATTTATTTTGAAAATTCTGGTTTCCATAGCAATGTAGTGCTGTTCTCTCTTATCTCCCTTCTATTACCCCAATCTTCCCAGCCATTAGATAAATTATCAGTGAAGCCAAGCTTAGCATTTTTTATCTGGAGTGATTTTTGGTATGTCGGTTCCTCAGTGAATCAGAGGCAGTTCGTCAGGGATTGCTCACATCCTTTCCCGGGGCAGACAGGAGCTGTGCTGCAGTCTGAGCAGCGCCATGCGGAGTACTGCCGGCTGGACTTGGTGTGTGGAGCCCTGGGCTGCTTTCCAGCTGAGCGGGGTCTTGTAGCCAGGATTCTGGTTCAGCTCCAGGTGTGCAATCCCTGCCGCTGTAGTTCGCCTTTAAAGGAGACAGCTGAGGGAGCACTTTTGGCTGCGTGAACTGCATCCCCACCTGGGGAGCTGTGCAGAGTAGCTGCCCCACGAGGCCTTGCTCTGTAATGCCGTCCTCACGAGGAGAAGGGCAGTGAAGGAAACTGTGTGGAAGAACAAGTGTGGCATTGTGCACCAGATTCCAAGATAAGGAAGTAGGGCAAAAGATGAGGTCAGAGCGAGCTTCTTACCTTGCCTTGTGTCACATAATAACCAAAGTACCTCTTGTAAATTGGAGCACTGATCCAGTAAGTAGGGGGTGCAAGAAGCCCGCAGTGAATCTGCTGTGCTTCGACCATTGCTTGGCCTGCAAGTCACGGCTCTTCTCTGCCCCTCCTGATCCCCTCCCTGCCCAGGCACAGCCATGGCTGTCTCAGCTCATAGCTGCTCTCAGTAGATGGCATTATTATGGGTAAGCACAGCCCCTCGCTCCCTTGGAGCTCTCCAGGTTTGGGCACCTCGCAGGAATCTCCCCTAAGCCCCAGGAGGTAGACCCTGGCTTGTGCCCTGAGAGCAATGGATAATCATCCCTCTAAAAGCTCGACTCGTGGATGTTAATGTTTACTTTCAGCTGAGTGATGCCCATCCTTTGAGAATACTAAGAACGCCGTGCTCTGAACGCCTGTGAACTCTGTGCTTTATGCAGAGCACTACGAGGTGGCTGCTTATCATTTAATTTGCTATTTGCCCACCCTTCGTGTTCCAATAGCTGGAGATAAGGTGAACAGAAGTTCTCAGGCTGCCGTCTCTGGGCTGTGCCTCCTGCAGTGCCTTCCCTGCAGACTTTCTGGTTCACTGCCTCCCACTCTTTAATTTTGCTCCTGAAAAGGGCTCCTCTCAATCCCTACTCTTGTAGTCAACCAAGGCTGTTCTGGACCACATCATGAACATAAGAACTCCAATAATCACCTGCCAGGTTTGGGTTCTGCCAGGGCCGGGCATGTTTAGGTTGAGGACCATGACTACTGTTTCAGCTCCTACATGCTGGATGCATACACACCCAATGCATGTTTCTCTTTACAAAGTCCCCGCTTCAAAATAAGTGCTTGGTATCCAAACGCAACGAGAATGCCAAACCAATGACCAGCACCCACGTGACTGCTGTGTTGTATAACGAGATGAAAAGTCCTTGGGATTTGTGGATTGAGCTTTTCCCATTTGTCTTCCAGAGGTCAAAGTCCGCCGCCAGCAGCAATGTGTGTGCTGGGCTCCTAGAGGAGCACCGTGGGATCGTGCTGCTTTCTGTGGGCCCTGCGCTCATCCCAAAAGGCAGCACTCCTTGGAAGTGCTCGCCCCGCTGCCACCTGCCGCATCGTGGCTGCGTGCTGCTCGCACGTGGGACGGGGAGGATTCCAAGAGCTTGGATCTGTGGAATCGCCTTCCCCACTGTCTGTGCATACAGTAACTGGGATGCTTCTCAGTGCTGAGCCTTAAACAGGAGATGGACACGAAGTCCTTTTCTTTCTATGGATGAGGAGATCTTTTCCTTTCTGCGGATGAATTTTCTAATTTCAGCTTCAGCTCGGCCTGAACATTCAATGCAAATTAAATGTGGTGCCGTAAAAAGGCCTTCAGGAGGAAATTATTCTTAGAAATTATTCTTACAAATCCTTGGAATAAGCTTTAAAGTTTAACTGCATCTTCACACGACTTCAAGACTCCCCTCACCTCCAGGAGAACTTCCTCCTGATTTCCATAGCAGCCAATTTATTCCTCTCTGCCCTCACGTAGCAGCTGGGAATGGCGCTCCCTGCACAGCCCTGCACTTCAAAGCTTTGGAAAATAACCTTTGGAGTTACAGAGCTAGAAGTGATGGCTGCGCCCAGCTGTGTGGGAATGCTCAGCCATGGGAGTGGAGTTCCAAGGCAAATTTCCTCTTTCCTTTGCAGGACAGCCTGCTGACGTGCCAAGCTCAGCGAGCAGCAGGGAGGAACCCCACTGCAGGCAGAGAGGTTTGCAAGTTTCCCTTTCCCATAGAGCACATCCCAAACTGCCGCACGACGGCCTGCGGCGCTGTGCTGCGTGGTGCCAGCCTGATGGGAGGGCACGGAGTGCTCCAGCAGTGGGCAATGTGAGAGCAGGCTGTGGGCTGCACATCCCAGCACCGTGCACGGTGTGAGGCCGAGGGCAGCGCTGCGTGCTGGAGCTCACGGTGCCCTCGGTGCATCTCTGTGCTGCATCCCTGGCTGTGCAGCTCGGCTGGAGGGCCCCGGGCTGTAAGCTTGTGGATTTGTATTTGTTTTCATCTGTTTTTGCCTGCTTTGGATGGTTAGTGTAAGGCACGCACAAGGTGGTGCTTCTAAGGAGAGAAACAGTTGCTTCATCTTCGTGTACAGACAGCCCTCTGCCCTTTGCATTTAGATTTCTGGTGTCTCTGTGTGTGGAGATGATTTGTCCATAATTGTTTGCTTTCTCCAGAGTCCTTTGAAGCGTCTGTCTCCAAACCAGTCCCTTATATTAAAAATAAATGCTTCCAAGCCACCAATAAAATGTGAGCCATGATTAAAGCCTGGCTCCTCACTTCGGGAGCCATTTCCTAAGTGATGTGAGGTCAGCGAGTCACCAGGACTGTTATCCCTGCACGTGGGGTGGGAGCTGCGTGCTTACATGGTTTTGCCTGGGGGGCACCTTGGAACCTTGAAACAGAGCCCTCTGTGTTAGCACAGAGGTCGGGTTTGTGGTAGGAAGAGTTCTGCCTTCTGTGTGTGGGGTTAGGCAGGAGGACAACCGTCATGCTGCAGTGAGGTGTGGGGGGGTTTGTGTGATGCAGGACGGAGCTGAGGGGGCTCTCCGGGCGCCGCAGCTTTTGCTTTATTGAAACACTGAGTATTTATATGGGGGTGTTATGTGCAAGCCCTGAGAAGGTAGGAAGTGGTGTTTAAGGACAGTCTGTGTACTCTTTTGGAGGATATTACAATGGCCTTTAATTCTATCACCCTGTTTTCTTGCCATTCTTGCCTCCTGTTTGCTGCAGGAGGTAAAACCACACTGAGCACTGCCTGCGTGGGGCTCTCCATCCGACCCAGCCAAAACGTAGGCCCACTTTTGGGTCTCCATCCCAAGCGTGTCCCTCTGGGGACTCCCCATCCCTCTGCCCTGTTAATGGAGTGCCCCACTTCCTCACCCCAAATCCCACCGCCCTATTGGGTGTCCATGAGGACTTGGAGGGCTGAGCGCCGGGCAGCATCGGGGCAGGGATAAGGGTTGGGATCGCTGTGCTGAATGCGGAGGAACCACCCCAAACCGCTGGGGCTCAGTCACCCAGACGGGAACGTCCCACCGTGGGCTCAGATGGCCGCAGACATCACCTGGCTGTGCGGGATGGAACTGCAAAGGAAGGGCAAAGGACGCGGGGCGGTGCTGTGCAGAGCCAGGCGTTGGGCTCGACGGTCCTCGGGGGTCCCTTCCAAGTCGGGACACGCCGTGATTCTGCGATGGAAGCCATAGGGAAGCACACACTTGGACACGCTCCACGCTGCCTTCCCCCACCCCGCTCCGCTCAACGCCTTCCGCGCTTTCCCTCCACCATTCCCCCAAACCTCCCACGTTTCTTCGGGAATCGCCCAGAAGCAGCGCCGGGCCCACCTCGCCGCTACCCCCCCGCACCCCCCACC
>JACDJE010000270.1:427183-458394 GCA_016647715.1 Pavo muticus | reverse complement strand
CCCCCCCCCAGCCCCAGTTGTTGGTTTGGGGAGAAAACGGAGGCGGCCTCGGAAATTGGAACTTGAAAGTGCTGACACGCCGGGCCGTCCTCGCCGCGCTCTTCCCATCATCCGCAATGGGCTCATGGCCGCGGCTCGGCGTGGGGCGATGGCGGAGCCCGCGGGCGCAGCCCCGCACGCGGCCGTGCCCCGGCCTGGCGCTGCGCTGGGGCTGCACATCCCCGTCCGTCCCGTGGGATGGAGCCCTGCTGCTGTCCCGTGGCGTCGCCGATCCCTGTGTGGTCAGAGATAACCACGTGCAGCACAGCCCTTTCCGAGCCCTCCCAGCGATCCGGGCTGTGCCGTTCCTCCGAGGAGTCCCGCAAGGATTCCTGTATTCCTCGAACCTTGAGCAGTGACATCTGCCACGCATCTGAGGCTCCGGGATGCGAAGATAAGAGCTGCTCAATCCAGCAGCATTGGCGATGACCAAAGCATTCATTCCCGAACTGGAGCACAGCCCACGCTGCTCCTGGGCTGGCACGTGTCCCCCTGAGCGCGGCTTTTCCCTGTGCTGGAGGTGCTGTGGGCCCGGCCTGGCGCTGCAGGGGCAGAATCCCAACAGCTCCCTGCTCAGAGCAGCAGAGCAGAGCAGTCCCTCTCTCTTGAAGCATCCTGGGAATTTCCTCTGCGTGACCTGGAAATGGTAGCTGATGAAATCGCTCTCCAGATTGCGAGCGGGTTGTAGGGCTGTGTGTTTTCCTCTCCTCACATCCCTGTATCCTTCTGCTTTGTTTTGTTCCGTGTGTGGAACAGCACGGCTCTGTCTCCGGGTTGTCTGTGAATCAGTGGTGCTCAGCTCTCCTTGCAGGGCTCCCAGCTCTGTACATGGATGGTGATGACGTGGATTGGCTAGCGATAGGACAAGGGGGAATGGCTTTAAACTGAGACAGGGGAGGTTTAGGTTAGATATTAGGAGGAAGTTTTTCACCCAGAGGGTGGTGACACACTGGAACAGGTTGCCCAAGGAGGCTGTGGATGCCCCATCCCTGCAGGCATTCAAGGCTAGGCTGGATGTGGCTCTGGGCAGCCTGGGCTGGTGGTTGGCGACCCTGCACATAGCAGGGGGTTGGAACTGGATGACCACTGTGGTCCTTTTCAACCCAGGCCGTTCTGTGATGATCCTATGGGAGAGCTGATGTTTCCCTGTTTCAGAACACCTTGAGGAAACGGGACGCTGCTTTCTGCAGGGGTTTAACACTGCACGTTCTGATCCTTCTCTTTTGTCTCTTCTTGGTTTCTTCCAGGCTATGGAGAGCTGAATGGTAACGCAGGAGACAGAGAGGTGTCACTGAAGGGTCTGTGCTCTGAGGAGACCACCAGCCCCACTTCCAGGGTGCCCAATGGCAGCCAGCAGCTCGCAGACACTAATGTGACCCCGAAGCCATCTGTGAAGGGCAGCTCAGTGGGGAAAGCCGCGATCAAACCCAAGAACTTTGTCCAGAAAAATAGCATGGACAAAAAGAATGAGAAGCCCTACGACAGCAAACTGAGGGAAGGTCAGCCTGCAGACAAACAGGACGGGGTGTCCGTTCCCAACGGCGTGGTGAGCGGCGGTGCCGGCTACATCACCAATGGCTACGTGGGCAAAGGGGCCGACAACGATGGGAGCGGCTCCGAGAGCGGCTACACCACCCCGAAGAAGCGGAAAGGCCGGCGCAACAGTGCCAAGGGCTGCGAGAGCTTGAACCTGATGCAGGACAAAATAATGCAACAGGAGGTCGGCACGCCGGCCCTGAAACAGGAACTGGAGAGTTTCAAGCCCGATTATAGTGAGCAAAAGGGGAACCGGATTGAAAATACGAAGCCTGTTTGGAAATACGAGGCGGGGGGCGGCGGGGCGGGCCGGGGGAAGCCTGGGCTCGGTGACGTGCAGCGGAAAAACTCGGATGCCAAACCTGGGATTAGCAGCAAGAAGTTTGATGACCGGCCCAAAGGGAAGCACGCTTCGTCGGCTGCGTCTAAGGAGGACTCGTGGACCTTATTTAAACCGCCCCCGGTTTTTCCAGTGGACAATAGCAGTGCTAAAATCGTTCCCAAAATAAGTTATGCAAGCAAAGTTAAGGAGAACCTCAACAAAGCAGCTCAGACCCCATCTGCGTCTTCATCGTCGTCGTCTTCGTCATCTGCCGGGGAAGCTCAGCCCCCGCCGTCCAGCCGGCTGTCCCAGGTCCCCATGTCTGCTATGAAGTCCGTCACTTCTGCCAGCTTTTCCAACGGGCCCATCCTGGCTGGGACGGATGGCAGTGCGTACCCCCCGGGCGCTCAGCCCCTGCTCGCCTCCGCTGCTGCTGCTGCTGCTGCTGCCCCTCCCACCCCCACTGATGCGGTGCCCCCGGACGTCGGCGCGGCCCCGGCGGCTCTGGAGCAGAAGAAATCCAACCTTTTTATCTACCCTTCCAATATGCAAACCGTGCTGCTGGGTACGGCTCAAGTCGATTTCCCGTCGCAGACGAATCAGCAGAACCTGGGAGATATCTTCCAGAACCAGTGGGGCTTGTCGTTCATCAACGAGCCCAGCGCCGGCCCCGAGACTGCGGTGGGGAAATCTGCCGATAGCCAACTGATGGAAGTGACGTTTCAGGGGGAATATCCCGCCGCCTTGGTTTCGCAGTGTGCTGAAATCATTCCCTCAGGAGCTGAGCAGCCCGTGTTCCCCAAGGCGTACGAGCTGGACAAACGGACTAACCCATCCCCGGCACTCAGCACTGCCCCAAAGCCTGGGACTGCTGGGGAGGGCGGTGGTGCAGCCCCGGAGTCGCATCACGCCGGCGAGCTGCAAAAGGCAGACGCCGGCAGCCAAGGTGCTTTAGTGTTTCTTTCAAAAGACTGTGAAGTAGAGAACCCTCTGGCCTCTCCCACGAACGATTTGTTAAACTCCGCCAAAGAACAGGGGTACCAGAGAGGCCTAGAAAGGAAAGATAGCTGGGGTTCTTTTGACCTGAGTGCTGCTGTTAAATATCACACTAAAGGTAATGGCTTCGCTCGCTACCTAAGGGCATGCTGTGTTCTCTTCTTCTGCTTTTCCCCTCTATCAGTGCAGTATAATAACACGATATCTCTCTTACAGCGCTTCTGGTTGTTTTGGAAAGGAGCTTTTGGTTGCCTGTACCAAATGGCAGCCACAGCTTGGGAGAGTGACTTGAAAAGCTGTTTCGTTTCTGCTAGGAGCGGCTCATTTCTCTTTTGCGATGGGCAGAGCTGGTTGGGCTGCTGGTCAGCTGCTGGTCTGTTCTTCCTTTTAGTCCCTGTGGACCAACCGGGTCTCCGTGAGCACCAGGAGGAGCTGGCTGTGTGGGCTCTCTGCTCTGCTGCAGCTCCCTGGCACTGGGGGGCTGTGTGCTCACACCTCTGCCACCCGAGTGCTCCAGCTTCTCCCCAGGGCGGATGGGGCCGTGAGCTCGTGGCTTTAAAGGCAGGAGGATTATTCCTGTGCGCCTCTCCCTTCTCGTGGTGTGATTTAGTTCTTGCTTTTATTTATTTATTTTTTGCTGCTCCCCCCTCACCTTTTCCCCATCCTTCTGAAAGTATTGTGGCAACGGCGCGGCAAATCTCCGCCTCTCATCTCTTCTGTAAGCTGCAGATTGAATTTCCTCCCTGCCTTTGTAGGGCGCATCTTTCAGATGATGTTATTGCTTTCATGGAGCCCCTTTGTAGTCCTTTCAGACTGCAGTGACTGAAGTACAGCATGGATGCAGCAAACAGGGAAGAGAGAAGCCTGCAGGGTGGTTTCCTTTCTGCTTCACCTCTGGTCTCAGCCCCGCAGCTGGGGTCTCGCAGCTGCTGGCCCTGGCTTGGTGTTAGGGAGCCAAGGTTCCCTGCTCCAGTTCTCTTATTGAGTTTGCTGCTTTATCAACACTTTGGTTTGTCTCTCTTAGTCTGCCTGCACTTTCCTATGCAGAAGCAGCCCTGTCCCTTCTTGCTCACGGCGTGAAAGACCCCAGTAAAACAATAGTAACAACAGGAAAATAAGGAACACTCCCTTCCCATGTCCTCTTAAGGAGGTGTTAGCTTCAAAGCCTGGCTCTGCTTATTCCTTCTGAGCACAGAGGTTAATTACATGCACTGGCAGGAGCGGACACCTAAATCACCCCTTAAAACACTGCTCTCTGCTCTTTCCTTTTCCTCTGCTCTGGGTGTTTCTGAGCAGCACTGTGTCATTAGCACAGGGCTGCTCTGGCAGCCTGAGCTCATCTTTCTCCTCCTTGGTGTCCAGGAGCTGCTGGCTTATGGAGCATGGGGCGACGAAGGTTTGAGTACACCTGCAGTGGTGCCAGACGTTGCATTTTGGTGTTTGCTGAGGACTGAGTTTGGTTTTTGGGAGGATCAGCAGCTTCCCCTGCCCCGTGCTTAAGGGAAATCCTCGTTCTCTCTTTGTGGCCACAGCCCTGGGAGCAGAGCCGTGCGGGTGCCTGGCAGTCACAGTGTACCGAGATTTGGCCCGCAGTTGCAGAGGCACAGCTTGCAGGCAGTTCGTTCCCACCCCGTTTCCCATTCATTTGGGGCTGCTTTCCTGAGGTCCCCTCAAGTCCCTGTGCAGGAGGAGGGGATGGTTCCACACACTGGTTTGCACAAGCTGCTGTGCCCTGCTCCCTGCTCTGGGCTGTGGGTGTCTGTCCTCGCTTTGTTTGCTTTGGATTTCAAGAGAAGGGCCAACTCCTCCCTCCCCAGATTGATCTGTTTGGTTTCGAGCAAAGTCTCAATGGTTTGATCTCCAGACCTGCCCTTCCTGCGGGGTTATGGACGTGTGGGGCAAGGACGGGGTGAGCAGAGAGCAGCTGCCCTGAGCTCCACGAGAGTGTGGGCTGCCCGTGGTGTGAGGTGGGACTCGGGGTGTGAGCACTGAGCGCTGCGCTTGGAATGGGCAGCGGTCAGCTCGTGTGGATCCTCATCTTGGCTTGCACATCAGCTATGGGGAGGCTGCCGCGTGCCCAGGCTGCCTCCCACGGGGGCACTGCAGACCCCCTGGCACAGCTGCCTGTGCACGCTCGTGTTCTGCTCTTAGATGCTTTTTGTGGTGCTTCCTTTACACTCCTGCTCTGCGCTCCCCTTTCCCACGGCCATCCGCTCTGCCCGCTTGGAGCACGCGATCCTTCGGGGCGCTGCCCTCGCTGACAGCGTGTGCCGCTCGCTGGTGCCGTGCCCAGCGTAGCGAGGTGGATGTGAGTTAGTTCCATGCTGCTGGAGCTGCGGGCTGGCTGGAGGCAGGGCTGCGAGCTTCTGATGGGAGCCCACAAGGACCAGCGGGAGTGATGCTGTCGCTTAGGAGCTCTGTTTCCCCCTCGGGGTAGAACTGAAGCTTTGTCCCGGTGTGGCGTTGCTCAGATCCTCGTTTTGGGGCTGAACCTGGTGCAAACAGGTGGTTTGGTCCTCTCCTTCCAGAGAAGGCTGCCCACGGAGGGCAGGCAAGCTCTGCTCCAGCAGCATGGCAGCAAAACCAGTGTAAGTGGAGGAGAGAGGAAACTGCAGCTGTTTTCCTCCTGCCTTGCCCCGTGTTTCTGCCTGCCCTGCTTTGTTCCTGCTCGCATGAAGAAGCAGGGGAGCGGCGTGCAAAATAGAGCGAGGAGCGTGGGGCAGCGCGGAGTGACGCGCAGCGGAATGGGGAACTGGGTCAGAAGGAGCAGCAGCGCCGTGAATTCAGCAGTTCCCATCCTCTGCATCGGGGAGGGGGGGGTGAGCCTCGGTTTCCTTCTCCCGCAGCGGGAAGGGGTGAGGGCTCAGTTGGTTGCTGATGTGCTGCGGGGCAGAAGCTGATGTAATTCTTCAAGGCTCTGCTTTTTCCAGTTGGCAGAACTACTGCCCAGCGCTGTCACCGTGAGGCTCCGTGCTATCGAATGTTGAATCTTTGCTTTGATTCCTGGGAATCCCCAAAGTTAATGGTTGCACCTTGCAGATAGTGAGAATCCAGGTGAGGATGGTCCCTCTTGGTTATTTTTAAGCTGTTCAATTTGGGCAAAGTTACCAGTTTGTGTGCTGGGTTTGTGACAGCAAAGAACTACCACCATAGCACAGCACTGGGACTTCTGTTTGCAGCAGCATTCTCCCTGGCAAAGGAAATGTATATCCAATGTATAGCCTGTCCAAGCAAGTTATCACGCAGACTTCTTTCCTCTCCAGGGTTATGTACCAATCCAGCTGTAAAGTTTATTGGCCTGGGAGGAATCTTGCTGCAGTGCTTCTGACATCAAAGCCCTCTGCAGCCCCTTTGTTCCAGGGATGGTGTCAGGGAGAGGTGGCTCCAGTACCTGCAGGTGCGGGTGGGTGCTGCTGGGCTGCCTGCCCTGTGTTGGAGGTCACCTCGTTCCACCCTGGCTCCCAATGGAGCTGGCTGTGCTGCCAGGTTGGGCAAGAGGTTGAGGCCGGTGTGTCCTCCAGGCTGCAGCCTGCCAGGAAAGGAGTGTGCCGCTTTGCCAGCCAGGTGTTGTGGTTTGGGAATGGGTCAGGCTGAGCACCTCCAGCTGCTGCCATCCAGTCCTTGGGATGCGCGTGACGCTCCCGCCCCCTTCAAAGGAAGATTGAAGCCTGAGAAGGGCTTGTTTCTCACCTAGACTACAGAATTCTGATTCATTGAGGTGGTTGTTCGGGGTCTGGTAGCACCTCGTTGCGTATTGTTGAGTAAGCAGTTCATTCTTGTGGTTCCTGATGGACCAAAGGAGATCAGCTCTGGCATTAAGATGCAGCAATGGGCTCTGAGTTTTATGCTCCCTGCTGTCCCGATGCTGGAGAGGTGGAATTTGGGTGAGCTCTGCCTCTGGGGAGAGCTGCAGGTGTTTAGGACACAACGCACCTAACTTCATGGTGAATGGGTTCAGCTGGAGGTGATCTTAGAGCTGGTTTGTCTTACAGCTGGGGAGCCCACACCCCAGGCCGAGGGCTTTTTCTTCCCTCCCCGTGCTGTTGGCTCACCCTCTGCCTTGCTGTGCTCTTGCCCCCGGGCAGCGCGTGGTGTTGTCTGATCAGTGTGTGTTCCGTGCTCCCTCTGGCAGAGGGGGAGGCCTTGGGGATCCTTCCTGCAGCTCGTGCTCCTGCTAAATGCTCTTCTTCTGCAGCGTCGTCTGCTTGACTTGAGCACAGGCTGCACTTGGTGTCTTCATAAATATTCCGGCTCATAAATGCAGCCTGATAGCGGCTAACTATCGTTATTTTGAATAGGTCTCTGAAGACTCATTGTGACAATTTTGTAGGGGCTTAATTTAAACGGAACAGCTTTCTGTTGTGTCTTAATGTGAATGAGGAGAGCGCTTACCTTCCTCGTTGTTCTGTAGGTAAACGGAGGCACGCGCTCCTTCTGCAAGAACTTTGGGGGCCGCTTTGGGTTTGCGCGCCATAGAGCAGCAAATCCCAGAGCATCGCACCGAGCTGCACGCCCTGCAGTTGGTTGGGATTTGTGGCATTGCTGGTGCTGAGTTCGGTCATCTGATGCTGTAGACCACGTTACAGCTGCGGCCGTGCCTTCTGCCGCTGGATTCTTTGAGTCCTGCTGGCTCTGTGGGGAGGTGCTGCCGGGCGGAGTGCTTGGGGTGGGCTCTGCCGGTGCATGGATGCGTGCAATAACAGCCTTCTCGTTTTGTCTCCGCAGAAATGGAAGCGGTTTGGAATTTGCAGAAGCAAGGTAAGGAATGGGGGGAGTGGCGGCCGCCCGTCCTCGCCTGCAGGTCGTGTCGCTGTCCGGCGGCGCTTGGTGCTGCTTGCATCTCCTTGGGTTTGTCCATGGTGGGACTCAGAGCCAGGACAGGCAGCGGTGCTGGGAGCCTAAAGAAAGCAATTCAAACGAGTCTGCTGCGTGTCCGTGCTGTAATGGTTCTGTATTTCTGCTGTTGGGCTCAAGAATCAGCATTAGATTCTGTACCTCCCCCTGGTTAATCTGCAAACACCTCATGGGGAGGACGCAGGAGGAGGCCCTGTGCCTCAACTCCTGGGAGGCGCTTGCCAAGAACTGAGGGTTTTTGCTTTCTTTCCAGATCCCAAAAGGATAATCACCTACGACGAAGCCATGGATCACCCGGATCAATGAAGGTAGCAAGACAAGACTGCCTGTTATAACCTTTCTGCAGCATTTGTGCTGTCCGTGGGGGACAAAAGGCTTTTATGCTCCTTCTAAATCTTCAGTGCAGCAGAGGAACCGTAATTAGAATCACAGGATAATATATACAAATATATAATATAGTTATTTAAAAATGGCGACTGAAAGTAATTAGACTTCTTAAGGAATCGGAAAATTTATTTCAACGAGACTACACACGTGATTATTTAATCTCCGGTACTGAATAGATTTTTTTTCCCATTATTTTTGTTCTGTTTTGTTTTTGTTTAAAGAGTGAATGCAAGTGATTAACGAATACAGACTCAATTTGCAAGCCCGGTTCTAAAGTTCCCGCTGTCGTCTGCATGGGCAACAGCAACCCACTGGAGAGGCATTTCCACTTGACGAGGTCTCTGTCTCTTGTTCTGTGACTGTAATGACACACTAACCACAGGGAAATCAGGATGATCCGCCATCCTTCATCTCCCCTTCCCCTTTTTGGTTGTTTTTGTTGTTTTATTTTTATTTCCTGTTTCGTTTCCCATTGAACGCTGGAGAAACACCTCGAAGTTTGCAGACTTTTTTTTGGGGTTTTTTTTTCTTGTTTCTTTTTTTTTTTCCAGAGAATTCTAAACGCATGTTTTGCCAGGAGTAAAGCAGCCAGCCCTGTTCGGGGAGAATTGTCTTAAAGCATCATTCTTTTGGGGGGAAAAACGGTCATACTGCAGTTCTAGGATGCATGGTGAAGTCACACCGTTGACCTGGCTCCAGTTACACGTTGGACTATTGCAACTGAAGAGTTGTTCTGTTTTAAAAGACAACATGGAAAACTGAGTAATTGGTTTAGGCATTTAATATGGTTAAAAAAAAAAAAAAATAGAAAAAAAAAAACCAACAAACACCACTGTTCCCACAGTTTAATGCCATTGTATAACTGGGAGCAAAAAAAAAAAGAAAAAAAAAGGAAAAAAAAAAAAAGGAAAAAAAAATCTCTTGCTTTCAACCGTAGGTGCTTCATATTTGCTGTGTCTGTCTCCTAACACTAAATACGCCGGATTTTTTTTCCCATTTTCATTGATAAGACTGAAATAGAATCGAGCTCTGCTAACTCTCGCCCTTACAGAATTGGTTTGGTTTGGTTTCGTTCTCTTAAAAAACCGAAAAATGAAAAAAAAAGGAAAAAAAAAAGGAAAAATGGGAATTTGAATCCTCCTCGATTTGTCCATAGAACGCCAACGGCCGGGCTTCCTGCACCTGCCCTTGGAAATGCTCTTTTATATTTTAATGTAGTCTGTGTATTTCCGGGCTCTGCTTCTAACGATCTCTTAATAAAAATATATTTTATTACCAAAAAANAAATTAAAAAAAAAAAAAAAAAAAAAAGGAAAAAGGAAAAATAAAAAAAGAAATAAAAAAAGAAATCCAACCATAAGGAGAGCTTTCAGGCAGTGGTGCCACGCAGCCTGCTCTGTCCCATCGCAGCACGTCCCGGCCATCCGGACTGGTGGTTCCTGGGTTGGTGGAGGTGGAAAGGTGGAAGCGCCCTGGGTCCGACTGAGGGCACCAGTGGGCTCCTCTCCCACCAGTCCGGATCCCCGGGGGCATTACAGGAAGCAGAGAAGCCCAAAGCTTTTGCCTACCCCTTGTGCTTAGATTTATCCGCTTTTGTTTCGTTTCGTTTTGAACTACCGGTATGTAGCATGCGTTTATTTTAATTGCTTTTGTTCTTTGAATGAGGTTGTTCCTGGATGAAGCGCTGAGGTTCACGGTGGGACGATGGAACTGAATTCTGTACTTTTGTAAGATCGCTAGCTTTCTGCAACGCTTAGTTTTACAAGTTTGACTACGGATTGCCTACTCCATTTATGTATAAAGTACTATACGGTGCCGTACCCGGTATGGTGCTATATAGTGGTGACGTTCTGTACCAGTCCAAGGTCCGAAATTTGTGGTTGGCCAGTCGCAAATAGTTCTGTTTCACCTCTAACCTGTATCACCTTTGCGGGTGTGTGTGACTTGCGGATGTACAACATGTTTACAGATGTGCCCTGCATCTAGTCCTCCTCTGTTCCTATTCCAATTCTGTTGAGTCTCCCAACTGCTTGCCAAAAGTGGGAACTGCCTCTGGCCCTGCTGCAAAAGGGCCAGGGCATTCCTGAGCTTTAAAGCGTTGAACAAACTGGATAATGGGGCTGGGAGGGGTAAGGTAGAAGAAATCTTTTATTATTATTATTATTATTATTATTATTTACAAAATGAAAAGCAAAGTGTTTGCAAAGGCTGTTTGCAAAGCTTCCAGTTTGTTTCACTGGCTTTAAGGCTCTGCTGTGTATTTATTTGCCTTGTGTAGTCACTTGTCGCCTTAAGGGCTGGGTTCCATTAAAAAACACAAAACCAAGACCTGTTTTGCTCCCTGGGGCGTCGAGCCTAGAAATAAATACGTGCATGTGGCCCCTTACCCCAGCCCCGTCTGCCTTCTGGGTAGAAGCTCAGAAAGAAGCACGGGCCCAGCATTGGGTTGGTTGGGTTGAGCTGCGTTGGGTTACGTTGAGCTGCGTTGAGTTGCGTTGGGTTCCATTGAGTTGCGTTGGGTTGGTTGGGTTCTTCTGACATTCTCTCCCTTGGCCCTGTGCTGTCGGCGGTACCGATGCACAACCACCACCTTTCCTGCTGTATCCCTGGCCATTCTCTCTCCTACCACCCCTCTGGTTGTCCGGCTGTCCTCCCAGCACCTGCTGGGCACTAGGCAGATAGGAGCTCCTCTTTGAGCTCTTGCAGCTCCGGCTTGCTGATGAAGGGCCGCAGGGCAGGCAGGCATTGCCCCGAGCCACGCAGGGCCACGGGGGGAGCTCCCTGTGTGCTTCGTGTAACTCACCCTGTCCATCTGCAGTCCTCCCCGTGTCCTCACACAATTCTTTGCTGAGCACTTATTAAAAATATCTTAAGATTTAATCTGTTTTCTGATTATTTTTGTGTAAAGGTTTAAAAAAAAAAAAAAGGAAAATTGAGAAAATCGAGCTGTGACTAGTTTTAGCACACTTAAAAATGCTAAAGTATTACTGATGAGTCTGCTGGTTGGTTGGTTGGATTCAGAGTATTAGTACTGTAGCATAAACCAAATACAGCCCGGTGGGGCGAGCGCGCGTGGGGCTGGGGCTGCGGGTGCCGGCGTCACGCGAGCGCGTGTTTATTTGTGCCATTGCTTTTGTTCCATTGAGCAGAGTGAGTTTAAAACCCTTATGTCTGTGTAGTGTTGGAAAGCGGCTCTAGGGGCGAGATGGTGACCTCCTTTTTGTAGTGATGAGGATACTAATTCAGGCCAGGGCTGCTTTCACTTCTTGGTTCTTGTGACGGGCTCCCCGAGTCCCTTTCCACCCGGTTCCCTTGCAAGATTCCTTACTGACGTGAGCAGTGGAAGGGTGTACAAGTGTGTGGGCACCTCTGGTGCCCCCTGGAGTTTGGTGATTCCCCATCTCCAGCAGGTCCTGCAGGTGTCCGTTGAGCAAAATCTTGGTTGCGTGCCACTAATTGGTCCCCACGCTTGGTGGTGGTGGCTCGGGGAGGGCTCAGAGCTGCTCCTCCAGCAGCAGTGCAAGGGCCTGCAGCCCCTCGGCGCTCCATTTTCCGTGCCTGTTTGCTGGGTCAGCAGCGCTGTGGAGTTGAGGTTCGGCTGGGTTTATTGTTCTAAACCCTCCTCCGTTATCTGTGAAATCCAAACTCTTCGATTTCTGGGATCTGTGTGACAGTGTGGCCAGCTCCGGCGTGTGGTTTGTGTTGCTCACCATCACCTTTTCTGTCCCATCAGCCCTGCTGTTTGCCTTTCCCAGCTGCTGTGAGCTCTGAAGCACAGCAGAAACCAATTCCTGCTGAGATCCCAGCCGTGCCGCTCTGTGCTGGCCAGCGGTTGGCACCGGGGAGCACCGGCTGGCTCAGCCAAGGCAGGAGTTGCTTCCTGCTTGCGAAAAAAATAAGTTATCCTCAAAATTATGTCTGTAATGCATGTTTTTACGTTGAGGAGAGCATCGCCTCGGCACATAGCATCCTTTCCCCCCGACATGGAGCTGCTTGGAGCACTGATGCTCGTAGCCAGGAGCTTTCCTGCGTGCCACTTTTGCTCTCAGCTTGGTGTTCTCAGCGCGTTGCTGCAGTGCGTGGAGCTGCCGGAGCGCTGTCCTGCAGATCTGTGTGCCCGCAGCCGTTCCTTTCCGTACAGAGGCTGTTTACAAGGCAGGTGACTGAGGTCAGGAGGGGAGAGAACGAGGCTGAACCCAACGTAAAGCTGCTACAAAACTTCACGTGGAGGTGTGAGGCTGGGAGGCGGCCGGGGAAGGAGGCCCGCGGCTTCGGCCAGCATGAGAACAAGGTTTCTGCCTTTGCACCTGCGAAACCCAGCGCAGAGAACTGAGGGGAAGGGAGCAAAAGAGCCCAATGTGCTCCACCGGCCAGAGATCCCAGAGCTGTAGGAATTTGCACAATACGTATCGCACACAGGGTAAGGCCCCGGGACCCCCCTGCTTTGTCTGGGGGATGCCGAGCTGTATCGATCTCGACTGTTAATCAGAAAGCTTCGTATCGCGCGTCCAGAGCTCTCAAGCCATTCTGTAAGATAGTGGGATCCCTTGTCTCACAGCCTTAGTAACGAGCGATCTCTTAGAAAGCAAAAACAAAAAAATTTAAAAAAAAAAACAAAAAAAAAGGAAAAAAAATTAGTTCATTTCTTTCTGTGGTATGAAATCTGTGTACTGCAAGCGTGTGAGTGCTGAGCAGAAGTACAAGTACTGTTTTCCTAGGAGAAACAAGAAACTGCTTTCCAGACGGTCTTTCCTCAGGTGCTAAATAAGGGTTCCAAACATGGACACTGCTCTAGGAGTTTTGGCTTTATTCTTAAAATACGTATTTTTTTGCTTAGGTGTCGTTAAGGTATTTTAACAAGAATGTTGTTGGTTTTTTTAATGTAAATAAGATGAGGCGTCTTTAATTTTCGGTTGATCTCCTCGTTGTCTATATTGAATAGTCTGATTTTCACGTGATCCTTTGGAGAAGGACCCTCCCTTCACGTCCCTCGAAGACATTTCATTCAGTGTTGCTGCGTTTGAGAGCGAGTCTCCAACCGCTCACGGATTAATGCTGCTGCTGCTATATGTGACCCCGAAAATCCAGACTGTGTGATGCACTTTTGTCCCCTGAGCTCCCCGAGGAGAGCCGACCCCTCCCGCAACGCAGCCCCCCCACGGCCCGACCCTGGTGCTGACCCACGGGGATTTCTATGCAAACGCAAAGCAAAGAAGAGCCCTGACCTTGGAAGAACACTGTGCGTTTCTCTCTCCTTCCTCTTCTCAAGCTGCTATTGGAAGGGTCGCGCCAACCCAACTCCTTCCTGCGTGGTGGTGACGTGAGGAAGACGCCTGAGCGCTCGGAAGGCCCGAAATCTCACTGAGCTCATGTCTCATTGCCACTTCTAGTATTTTGTTTCCTATTTGAGTACATCTTTGGAAGGAAATCGCTCATCTCTGCAAAAAAAAAAAAAAATATATATATATATATATATATAAATGTATCTTTTTAATGCTCTATCCCAATGTGAAGTTGACCAGAAGCGAAGCTGCGATGCTCGGACCGCACGGCCTCCTGCCCCAGGGAGGGTCCACGGGACTTCAGGCAGGGAGAGCCGATGCTACGGAGATCCTTACAGGAACCCTGGTGTAAGGGAAGAGTCGGGAGGGTCCGAAGGAGCATAGGAATAACGCTTTGGGATTACAAATACCAGAATTTCCCTCCGTCGGCGCCATCCTTTGCCCGGCATTTGCTCTCTTACACAGCCAGGTGTGTGCATATCCTGAACGTGCCTTGTGTGTGTGCTCAGCCGTGGCGTGGGGCGGCGGGCAGAGGCTGTCCTACAGCGGGGCCTCCCAAACATGACCTGTTGGTGTGGTTTCTGAGGGGGCCGGGGTGGGAGGAAGAGGATCTGCTTTGCTGTTCCGCAGACAGAAATGAGCGGAGGTCCAAAACCAGCCCTCTGTTGGGGTCGGGGCTCTGTGCAGCTGCCGGGATCCCCGTGGCGTGGGGCTTTGCTCCCTTCCACGTTGTGGTTCACGTTACTGTGGGGTTTTTTTGCCCATTTTTTTTCTTAAAGGAAAAGTAAATGCGCCGTGCGTTGCCCAAGTAGGGATGTGGACGTGCAGTCAGTGACTTGGGATGTGAAGCTGTGCAATTCCTGTTCCTTCATCTCTCTCCTCGCCCTCCCGTGCGCCTCCCTCAGTCTCTGTACTTCTGCCACTGTCAATGTGAAAGCTTGCTTGCGTTGTTCTTTAGAAATGCATTTTGCACACTCGGGTTTCGCTGAAGCTCCGTGAAAAGGTTCGTTTGAAGCAGATGAATAAAGCTATGCACATGTTTTGAAAGTTTAATTTGTGTCTCATTACCAGAAGTGACTTATCTGCCCTCTTTGCATTCCCATGCTGTCGTTGCCTGCGTTATCTTCCCACCGCGGAGGGCGTGATGCAAGGTGACAGCTCTTTGCTGACAGCGTAGCAGAAAACTGGCGCTTCTTGAGTTTAGTAGCCTGTCTCTCTTTGCTTTCTCTGTCTCTCTCTCTCTGTATATCTATATAAATATATATATTATTTTTTTATTTTAAAGAGCCTACTTTAGTAATTGGAGGGAGAGGGGCAAGCTGGCTTGCTGGGCACGCTCCGTGCCGTCGGGTCAGCGCGTGCTCCGTGTCTCTGCACGGTGGCCGTGCCCTCGTGCCGGAGGAGGGCACTGAGCACTGCGGGCTGCTGGCACACGGCAGCCCTCTGCCCTGGCACGCACGCAGGGTGTTCTGCCCGCAGTGAGGGCCGTGCGTGTGCGGCGGTGGGGTGAGAGCTGCTCTTGGTTTTGTTCTCGTGAGTGACGTGTGTTGGGCTGCAGGTGCCAGCTCTGCAGGCGTGTTGCTGAGCCCCTTGTGGGGAAGGCTGGAGTTGGGAGGAGGACCCCGGCACCTTTCTCCGTACGTTCCCTTCACCGTGGCAGAAACCTGTACTAACTTGATGGCTTTTTTCATACTGAACAGGGCTGCTTTTCTATCTATCTACCATCACACGTGTACTTACACACCTTGGGCAGCTTGCACGCTTCCGAAGGGCCTCGACTTGTTTACTGGGGGGACAGATGCCCCTCTCTCCCCCTCCCCAAATACTTCAGTGTTAGCAGCAGTGTAGAGAGCTGTGGGACGGAGCAGGGCCCGGCTCGGCCCCTCCTGCCCTGCCCGTAGCTCTCACATCCTTCAGTTCCCCATGTTAAAACCATGAGGGGTTGCACTCTGCCTGCTCAGGAGCTGAGTTACCTCTGACCCGCGGAGAGGGGCAGCCCCTCTTTGTTGTCCACGTTGAAACAGTCAAGGTCGGTTTCGTTTTCTTCTCCCCTTCCCGGTCTGTTTGAATGGGTTCATGCACTCAGTGTGTCCCAATGGTGAGAGGGCAGCAGTAGGGGTGGGCGTGCGACCTGCTGAGCTGCGTCTGGGGCGGGCGGTGTCACGGACTGTAAGGATAGGGAATGTCCATGAGCTGTAATGGCATGATGTATCTTTACCAATGATGTCATACTTCACACTAAATGTTTTAAAAAATAATTAAAAGAAAAAAAAAAAAAAAGTTACCTGAATTTTGTTTATTCTGCACCAACAGGTCTTCAAAATTTATCCAAATTTTATTATTTTATCAGGAAAAAAAAATTGTGTAGATCGAATACGTTAAGATGGACAATAAGTGATGTAAATCGTTGAATAAAAAATTTAAAGTTTCTGGGTGTCGGCGTGTCTCTTTTTGCACTCTGAGGGAGCGTCCCCTGGCCCTGGGGCACAAGGAACACCCGGTGCCTGTGGCTGTGGGGGTGTGAGAGCAGGGCATGGGGTGGGATGGGGATGTGTGACTTCAACGCGCAACAGCAAACACCCATCAGGCCGTTTTATCTTTTTCTTTCAGTCACATTTATTTATTGGCAGTTGTGGCAGCTGGTACCGTTTAGAAGTGTTGTTCCATCAAGCAGTTGCAGTACAAGAAGGGGTTGTTATTTCAGGAGGGGATTATTAGCACCAAAAGGGAGCCGGTGAGCTTTAGAAACCTTGCAAAGATGTGCTCAGAAGTGGGGCCTGGCGCCGGGCAGCTACTGCTGGATGCGCCTGATGGACTGGATCTGGGAGGTCTGGGCGTGCGAGCCCCACTCTCTCCAGTGCTTGTAGTCTCCCCCATGGTGGTCAGCCTCCAGGATGTACTGGTAGCCACGGTACCCGGGGTACTGGTAGCAAACCCAGCTGCAAGAAATGGAGTTGTCAGGCAGCCGTAAGGGAATGAGATAGTAACGGGGCACGGGGCTGCATGCTGACGGCCTTGGCTTGTCCCCGCTGCTCAGCCCAGGCCCTGCTCCATCACTTACGCGCCGCAGGGGATCTTCATGGAGCCCACTTCGTTGTTGGCCCAGCCCATGGCCTGCAGCGAAGGGTAGTCGTCGCTGATCTCCCACTGGCGGCCGATGAAGTTGTCTTTCTCATAGACGGTGATCTTGGATTCCTTGTGATTCTGGGCCGGAAGAGCAGCAGGAGAAGGGGAGGTGAGTGGGGCTGAATGGTTGGGGGAAGGCTTCTCCTCCCTATAGCCTGGTCTGGGGGGTTCCTGGGGCTGCTGTGGCCGATCCCGCTGAGCACAGGGAGAGCTGGGCCCACCCTGAAGATTGCCATCCTCACAGCCCCTGGTCCAGCAGGTTTGCCCTTCCTAAGTGCACTCCCTTGTCCTAGTGGATGTTGCCTGGGTTTCCTGGCTCAGAAAATTGAGGGTTCAGGAGCTGCTATGCAGCGCTGTGCTGTCCCTAGCCAAGCTAGGGCTCCCTGCCCATGGCTGGCTCCGTGCTGGGAACAGAGGATGCTGCAGCACAGAAACCTCGGGGCAGCTCCTGCCCTGCCTGGAGCAATTCCTGCCCTGCAACCCACCCAAGCCAGGAGTGGGGCTGCCCACGGGCACTCACAGCAGAGCAGACGGGGCGGAAGGACATCAGGCGCTCGATGTGGTAGGCATTGCTGCCGCTCCAGGCGTCCCAGCGCGGGTACTCGCCCCTCTCCAGGATGAACTGCTGCCCGCAGAAGCCGGTGTGTTCGTAACCAACCCAGCTGCAAAACAAAACAGCAAGGGCTGCCAGGGCTTCCTGCTGGGGGCACAGATGGAGGTGCAAGGAGGATTGTTGTCTGATATCTGCCTACCAGCCCAGGTGCCGTTGAGGAAAGGAAAGCAGTGTTGGACACGGGCAGAGCCCCCAGAAAGGGTGTCACTGTGACTGCCACCTGATGGACGCTCATTGTGGCAGTACAGGGACTGGGGATGGGACAGCTACAGCTGAGCTTAGCAGGGAGGCAGAGGCCGGGCAAGGGGCCAGGAGGAGGATGGCACACCACTGTACATCCCACTTGTTCACAGGGGGTATGTGAGATGCTGGGGGGTTTGAGGACTTCTCGCCTCCTTTGAGGACCAAAGTTCAGCCCTGGTCCCTTCCCTGCAGTCAGCCTCCCAGTCAGCAAGGTGAGCAGCCTGAGTTGGAACACATCAACTGGAGCAGTGAGCTGATTACTGCTTGAGCACACACGCTGCGGTAATCCCATTAGCATTACAAATCCTAAATATAGCAGCACAAATCTATCTTGTCTGCTTCCCCAGCCCCAGCGGGATGTTTGCCACCAGGACTGCTCCTTACGCACGGCAGCTCGGAGCAGCTCGGGAGCTGTCTTGCCTGGTACAGGGAGGATCCCTGTGTGCAGGGAGAAGCCTGGCTCTGCTCCACACCTTAACAGTGACTGGGGCAGCTCAGCGCGGGCTGCAGGCAAGCTCCGGTCTGGCCGGGGGGATCCACATAGTGCCGGAAGAGCAAGGAGCGCGGCCCTGGGGTGAGAAATGGGGCTCTGAAGCAGTGCTTCACAGGGTTACATGGATGAATGGGGAGCAGGCTGAGCTCACCAGCCAAGATCTCTCTAAGCACAGTGATCCTCACTGTGTTCTTGGGCAGCATCCATGCTGGGCACAAGACAGCTGCAAACCTGGCTGCTCTCAGACTTGATGGTGCCAAAGGTATTGCTGCTGTCCTCTGGCCCTGTATGCCCGGTGCCTGTGACACTGCCCAGAGCTGGCTGCTCTACCCCAGCAGGGTGGGATCCCCATGCCTGGCTTCCCTCGGTTACAGTGCTGGCTCCAGCTCAGTGGAGTGAACCTGCCTGGCCCTGTTTGCACTTGGGCACCCTTCACCCCACAAGCCCCCTGCTGGAGAAAGCATTCATGGCACCAGAACCGGGTACTCACGCGCCACATTCCACCTTTAGGGAGCGGATGTTGTCGAAACCACATTCCATGATGTTTGGACAGGCTGAGGTGAACTCCATCCTCTTGCCCTGGAAGTTTTCTTGGTCATACACAGTTATCTGGAACAGAGAAGGAGCTGCCCAGTTGGGAACAGCGCGGCAGGGATCCCAGGGGAGTTCAGCACCTCTTTGAGATGGGTTCGTGCTCCATCCAGGGAGGAGTACCGGGCACCGCTCTGGGATGTGCTGGGCACATCCCTGGGCTGGTTTGCAGCCCCTGCACCTCGTGCATTCCTGCACCGCTGGCCCCGCACTCCCTGCCTGCTGCTGGTGAGCCGCACGCCAGCCCCGCTCTGCTCCTGCTCACCCCTAAGGTCAGTTCCTGGGGCAGCAGCACCGTCTGGAGGGAGGAGTGGAGCCCTTCTGGGACGGGCAGGTGGCAGGGCTGCGGCTGGCGGTTCTCCCGGCCTCTGCTCCGAACGCTCTAGGGCAAAGAGGATTAACGGGAAAAGGGCGAGGGGGGACTCCCAGGGGCTGCGGTTGATGCCATCCTTTCTGTGTTTCAGCAGGGTTTTGCCCACTTATGTGTGATTTTCCTCTCCCTCTTGGTTCCCTACATGAACTGGCCATGTGGCTGGAGCTGTCACCAGCCTTGGCACCCTCAAGGCTGCTCTCCATACCCACCATTACCTCCATAGCTCTCGTGCCCGCTGGCCCATGCCCACCCTGCCTTCATCCTTAGGGAGTGGTAATGAGAGTGCATGGCTTTTGGGGATTGCTGCCTGGTACAGCACCTCTGGTGAGGGCAGGGTACGGCCAGGCCAGGGCACTGCAAAGAGGACTGCCAGGGAGAACTGGCTTTGTCCTCACCTGTTCCCTACCTCCTACCTGAGACGCAGGGCGTGCGAGGACATACCTTCCATGGGCCCATGGGGACAGGCAGAGGGTTTGTCTGAGCCATCTTTGCTGCTGGAAAGGTGTCTGGAGAAGGAAGGAAAACCAATTGGTGCTGCAGAACACCCCCTTGATAGCTCCCAATGAGACCCTCGCCAGCTGCAGAACAGCCCGAGGGGCACAGTGGGGGGATCCCTTCTCCTACAGCCTGCCTTGTGCCCTGGGGGGTCCGCGAGACCCCCGCTCCCATCCCTGCCTTTCTTGTGCCTCCTTTGGGCACTCCTTCCTTGGGAGCATCGGGATGGCCGCTGCTCACAGCCTGGGGTGCCAATAGGGTGCCATGCCACAGCCAGGTATGGATCTGCCCCTAGCTATGGGGCTGTCCGCCACCCTCTGTGCCAATGGGGATGTGTCACCCTCTGGGCACCTCTCCTGCCACCAGGCAGAGTAAGGGCTGCGCCAGGCAGCAGCGGGGCGAGCGGGGCTGGGATGGGGCAGGCCAGCCCCAGGACTCACCTAGCTCAGGCGGTACAGCTGCTTCGCCCATGTCATGTCTGCCTACTTCAGCGGCTCAGCTTTTATAGGGCGCTGCTGGCCCGGAGCCGGTGCCAGCGTTTGCAGAGCCGTCAGCACAATGCTCCCGCTGGCATTGTCCTGCTGATCCCCGGAGATTTCAGCAGCTCATCCCCATGGTCCAGGCTACATTCTTGNATCGCTCATCTCTGCAAAAAAAAAAAAAAATATATATATATATATATATATAAATGTATCTTTTTAATGCTCTATCCCAATGTGAAGTTGACCAGAAGCGAAGCTGCGATGCTCGGACCGCACGGCCTCCTGCCCCAGGGAGGGTCCACGGGACTTCAGGCAGGGAGAGCCGATGCTACGGAGATCCTTACAGGAACCCTGGTGTAAGGGAAGAGTCGGGAGGGTCCGAAGGAGCATAGGAATAACGCTTTGGGATTACAAATACCAGAATTTCCCTCCGTCGGCGCCATCCTTTGCCCGGCATTTGCTCTCTTACACAGCCAGGTGTGTGCATATCCTGAACGTGCCTTGTGTGTGTGCTCAGCCGTGGCGTGGGGCGGCGGGCAGAGGCTGTCCTACAGCGGGGCCTCCCAAACATGACCTGTTGGTGTGGTTTCTGAGGGGGCCGGGGTGGGAGGAAGAGGATCTGCTTTGCTGTTCCGCAGACAGAAATGAGCGGAGGTCCAAAACCAGCCCTCTGTTGGGGTCGGGGCTCTGTGCAGCTGCCGGGATCCCCGTGGCGTGGGGCTTTGCTCCCTTCCACGTTGTGGTTCACGTTACTGTGGGGTTTTTTTGCCCATTTTTTTTCTTAAAGGAAAAGTAAATGCGCCGTGCGTTGCCCAAGTAGGGATGTGGACGTGCAGTCAGTGACTTGGGATGTGAAGCTGTGCAATTCCTGTTCCTTCATCTCTCTCCTCGCCCTCCCGTGCGCCTCCCTCAGTCTCTGTACTTCTGCCACTGTCAATGTGAAAGCTTGCTTGCGTTGTTCTTTAGAAATGCATTTTGCACACTCGGGTTTCGCTGAAGCTCCGTGAAAAGGTTCGTTTGAAGCAGATGAATAAAGCTATGCACATGTTTTGAAAGTTTAATTTGTGTCTCATTACCAGAAGTGACTTATCTGCCCTCTTTGCATTCCCATGCTGTCGTTGCCTGCGTTATCTTCCCACCGCGGAGGGCGTGATGCAAGGTGACAGCTCTTTGCTGACAGCGTAGCAGAAAACTGGCGCTTCTTGAGTTTAGTAGCCTGTCTCTCTTTGCTTTCTCTGTCTCTCTCTCTCTGTATATCTATATAAATATATATATTATTTTTTTATTTTAAAGAGCCTACTTTAGTAATTGGAGGGAGAGGGGCAAGCTGGCTTGCTGGGCACGCTCCGTGCCGTCGGGTCAGCGCGTGCTCCGTGTCTCTGCACGGTGGCCGTGCCCTCGTGCCGGAGGAGGGCACTGAGCACTGCGGGCTGCTGGCACACGGCAGCCCTCTGCCCTGGCACGCACGCAGGGTGTTCTGCCCGCAGTGAGGGCCGTGCGTGTGCGGCGGTGGGGTGAGAGCTGCTCTTGGTTTTGTTCTCGTGAGTGACGTGTGTTGGGCTGCAGGTGCCAGCTCTGCAGGCGTGTTGCTGAGCCCCTTGTGGGGAAGGCTGGAGTTGGGAGGAGGACCCCGGCACCTTTCTCCTTACGTTCCCTTCACTGTGGCAGAAACCTGTACTAACTTGATGGCTTTTTTCATACTGAACAGGGCTGCTTTTCTATCTATCTACCATCACACGTGTACTTACACACCTTTGGCAGCTTGCACGCTTCCGAAGGGCCTCGACTTGTTTACTGGGGGGACAGATGCCCCTCTCTCCCCCTCCCCAAATACTTCAGTGTTAGCAGCAGTGTAGAGAGCTGTGGGACGGAGCAGGGCCCGGCTCGGCCCCTCCTGCCCTGCCCGTAGCTCTCACATCCTTCAGTTCCCCATGTTAAAACCATGAGGGGTTGCACTCTGCCTGCTCAGGAGCTGAGTTACCTCTGACCCGCTGAGAGGGGCAGCCCCTCTTTGTTGTCCACGTTGAAACAGTCAAGGTCGGTTTCGTTTTCTTCTCCCCTTCCCGGTCTGTTTGAATGGGTTCATGCACTCAGTGTGTCCCAATGGTGAGAGGGCAGCAGTAGGGGTGGGCGTGCGACCTGCTGAGCTGCGTCTGGGGCGGGCGGTGTCACGGACTGTAAGGATAGGGAATGTCCATGAGCTGTAATGGCATGATGTATCTTTACCAATGATGTCATACTTCACACTAAATGTTTTAAAAAATAATTAAAAGAAAAAAAAAAAAAAAGTTACCTGAATTTTGTTTATTCTGCACCAACAGGTCTTCAAAATTTATCCAAATTTTATTATTTTATCAGGAAAAAAAAATTGTGTAGATCGAATACGTTAAGATGGACAATAAGTGATGTAAATCGTTGAATAAAAAATTTAAAGTTTCTGGGTGTCGGCGTGTCTCTTTTTGCACTCTGAGGGAGCGTCCCCTGGCCCTGGGGCACAAGGAACACCCGGTGCCTGTGGCTGTGGGGGTGTGAGAGCAGGGCATGGGGCGGGATGGGGATGTGTGACTTCAACGCGCAACAGCAAACACCCATCAGGCCGTTTTATCTTTTTCTTTCAGTCACATTTATTTATTGGCAGTTGTGGCAGCTGGTACCGTTTAGAAGTGTTGTTCCATCAAGCAGTTGCAGTACAAGAAGGGGTTGTTATTTCAGGAGGGGATTATTAGCACCAAAAGGGAGCCGGTGAGCTTTAGAAACCTTGCAAAGATGTGCTCAGAAGTGGGGCCAGGCGCCGGGCAGCTACTGCTGGATGCGCCTGATGGACTGGATCTGGGAGGTCTGGGCGTGCGAGCCCCACTCTCTCCAGTGCTTGTAGTCTCCCCCATGGTGGTCAGCCTCCAGGATGTACTGGTAGCCACGGTACCCGGGGTACTGGTAGCAAACCCAGCTGCAAGAAATGGAGTTGTCAGGCAGCCGTAAGGGAATGAGATAGAAACGGGGCACGGGGCTGCATGCTGACGGCCTTGGCTTGTCCCCGCTGCTCAGCCCAGGCCCTGCGCCATCACTTACGCGCCGCAGGGGATCTTCATGGAGCCCACTTCGTTGTTGGCCCAGCCCATGGCCTGCAGCGAAGGGTAGTCGTCGCTGATCTCCCACTGGCGGCCGATGAAGTTGTCTTTCTCATAGACGGTGATCTTGGATTCCTTGTGATTCTGGGCCGGAAGAGCAGCAGGAGAAGGGGAGGTGAGTGGGGCTGAATGGTTGGGGGAAGGCTTCTCCTCCCTACAGCCTGGTCTGGGGGGTTCCTGGGGCTGCTGTGGCCGATCCCGCTGAGCACGGGGAGAGCTGGGCCCACCCTGAAGACTGCCATCCACACAGCCCCTGGTCCAGCAGGTTTGCCCTTCCTAAGTGCACTCCCTTGTCCTAGTGGATGTTGCCTGGGTTTCCTGGCTCAGAAAATTGAGGGTTCAGGAGCTGCTATGCAGCGCTGTGCTGTCCCTAGCCAAGCTAGGGCTCCCTGCCCATGGCTGGCTCCGTGCTGGGAACAGAGGATGCTGCAGCACAGAAACCTCGGGGCAGCTCCTGCCCTGCCTGGAGCAATTCCTGCCCTGCAACCCACCCAAGCCAGGAGCGGGGCTGCCCACGGGCACTCACAGCAGAGCAGACGGGGCGGAAGGACATCAGGCGCTCGATGTGGTAGGCATTGCTGCCGCTCCAGGCGTCCCAGCGCGGGTACTCGCCCCTCTCCAGGATGAACTGCTGCCCGCAGAAGCCGGTGTGCTCGTAACCAACCCAGCTGCAAAACAAAACAGCAAGGGCTGCCAGGGCTTCCTGCTGGGGGCACAGATGGAGGTGCAAGGAGGATTGTTGTCTGATATCTGCCTACCAGCCCAGGTGCCGTTGAGGAAAGGAAAGCAGTGTTGGACACGGGCAGAGCCCCCAGAAAGGGTGTCACTGTGACTGCCACCTGATGGACGCTCATTGTGGCAGTACAGGGACTGGGGATGGGACAGCTACAGCTGAGCTTAGCAGGGAGGCAGAGGCCGGGCAAGGGGCCAGGAGGAGGATGGCACACCACTGTACATCCCACTTGTTCACAGGGGGTATGTGAGATGCTGGGGGGTTTGAGGACTTCTCGCCTCCTTTGAGGACCAAAGTTCAGCCCTGGTCCCTTCCCTGCAGTCAGCCTCCCAGTCAGCAAGGTGAGCAGCCTGAGTAGGAACACATCAACTGGAGCAGTGAGCTGATTACTGCATGAGCACACACGCTGCGGTAATCCCATTAGCATTACAAATCCTAAATATAGCAGCACAAATCTATCTTGTCTGCTTCCCCAGCCCCAGCGGGATGTTTGCCACCAGGACTGCTCCTTACGCACGGCAGCTCGGAGCAGCTCGGGAGCTGTCTTGCCTGGTACAGGGAGGATCCCTGTGTGCAGGGAGAAGCCTGGCTCTGCTCCACACCTTAACAGTGACTGGGGCAGCTCAGCGCGGGCTGCAGGCAAGCTCCGGTCTGGCCGGGGGGAACCACATAGTGCCGGAAGAGCAAGGAGCGCGGCCCTGGGGTGAGAAATGGGGCTCTGAAGCAGTGCTTCACAGGGTTACATGGATGAATGGGGAGCAGGCTGAGCTCACCAGCCAAGATCTCTCTAAGCACAGTGATCCTCACTGTGTTCTTGGGCAGCATCCATGCTGGGCACAAGACAGCTGCAAACCTGGCTGCTCTCAGACTTGATGGTGCCAAAGGTATTGCTGCTGTCCTCTGGCCCTGTATGCCCGGTGCCTGTGACACTGCCCAGAGCTGGCTGCTCTACCCCAGCAGGGTGGGATCCCCATGCCTGGCTTCCCTCGGTTACAGTGCTGGCTCCAGCTCAGTGGAGTGAACCTGCCTGGCCCTGTTTGCACTTGGGCACCCTTCACCCCACAAGCCCCCTGCTGGAGAAAGCATTCATGGCACCAGAACCGGGTACTCACGCGCCACATTCCACCTTTAGGGAGCGGATGTTGTCGAAACCACATTCCATGATGTTTGGACAGGCTGAGGTGAACTCCATCCTCTTGCCCTGGAAGTTTTCTTGGTCATACACAGTTATCTGGAACAGAGAAGGAGCTGCCCAGTTGGGAACAGCGCGGCAGGGATCCCAGGGGAGTTCAGCACCTCTTTGAGATGGGTTCGTGCTCCATCCAGGGAGGAGTACCGGGCACCGCTCTGGGATGTGCTGGGCACATCCCTGGGCTGGTTTGCAGCCCCTGCACCTCGTGCATTCCTGCACCGCTGGCCCCGCACTCCCTGCCTGCTGCTGGTGAGCCGCACGCCAGCCCCGCTCTGCTCCTGCTCACCCCTAAGGTCAGTTCCTGGGGCAGCAGCACCGTCTGGAGGGAGGAGTGGAGCCCTTCTGGGACGGGCAGGTGGCAGGGCTGCGGCTGGCGGTTCTCCCGGCCTCTGCTCCGAACGCTCTAGGGCAAAGAGGATTAACGGGAAAAGGGCGAGGGGGGACTCCCAGGGGCTGCGGTTGATGCCATCCTTTCCGTGTTTCAGCAGGGTTTTGCCCACTTATGTGTGATTTTCCTCTCCCTCTTGGTTCCCTACATGAACTGGCCATGTGGCTGGAGCTGTCACCAGCCTTGGCACCCTCAAGGCTGCTCTCCATACCCACCATTACCTCCATAGCTCTCGTGCCCGCTGGCCCATGCCCACCCTGCCTTCATCCTTAGGGAGTGGTAATGAGAGTGCATGGCTTTTGGGGATTGCTGCCTGGTACAGCACCTCTGGTGAGGGCAGGGTACGGCCAGGCCAGGGCACTGCAAAGAGGACTGCCAGGGAGAACTGGCTTTGTCCTCACCTGTTCCCTACCTCCTACCTGAGACGCAGGGCGTGCGAGGACATACCTTCCATGGGCCCATGGGGACAGGCAGAGGGTTTGTCTGAGCCATCTTTGCTGCTGGAAAGGTGTCTGGAGAAGGAAGGAAAACCAATTGGTGCTGCAGAACACCCCCTTGATAGCTCCCAATGAGACCCTCGCCAGCTGCAGAACAGCCCGAGGGGCACAGTGGGGGGATCCCTTCTCCTACAGCCTGCCTTGTGCCCTGGGGGGTCCGCGAGACCCCCGCTCCCATCCCTGCCTTTCTTGTGCCTCCTTTGGGCACTCCTTCCTTGGGAGCATCGGGATGGCCGCGGCTCACAGCCTGGGGTGCCAATAGGGTGCCATGCCACAGCCAGGTATGGATCTGCCCCTAGCTATGGGGCTGTCCGCCACCCTCTGTGCCAATGGGGATGTGTCACCCTCTGGGCACCTCTCCTGCCACCAGGCAGAGTAAGGGCTGCGCCAGGCAGCAGCGGGGCGAGCGGGGCTGGGATGGGGCAGGCCAGCCCCAGGACTCACCTAGCTCAGGCGGTACAGCTGCTTCGCCCATGTCATGTCTGCCTACTTCAGCGGCTCAGCTTTTATAGGGCGCTGCTGGCCCGGAGCCGGTGCCAGCGTTTGCAGAGCCGTCAGCACAATGCTCCCGCTGGCATTGTCCTGCTGATCCCCGGAGATTTCAGCAGCTCATCCCCATGGTCCAGGCTACATTCTTGGGGGAAAAAAAAAAAAAATAAAAGGAAAAAAAGAAAAAAAAAAAGATCATAACAAAAATAATCAGGGACGGCTGTTTGTACAGATAATCTTGGGCGCGAATGACTCAACAGTTTGACGCTTCTGGCATTTTCCAGGGGCAATGCAGCGCGCCGTCATGGGGCTGGCCTGGCCCAGGGGCAGGTGGGAAGCAGCGTGGCACCGTCTGGGGTCCCCCTGCCCTGTGTGCTGTGGGGCAGCGAGGACACCATGGTGTGGCCATATCCTCCAGCCCTCCTCACACCACAGGAGGGATGTGGGCAGTGGTGGGAGCTGCTGTGGGGCCTACTGGTCCCCACTGCTCGCTCCCTGGGCCCACAGATGATGCCAGGCCTGTGGGGGTGCAGGGCCGCCATGGGCCTCAGAGGCGCTAGGCCTCACAGTAACCATGGCAACGAGGCCTACCTGGGCTTGAAGCCCCACAGTAACTATGGCAATGAGGCCTACCTAGTCCTGAAGCCCCACAGTAACTATGGCAACGAGGCCTACCTGGGCCTGAAGCCCCATAGTAACTATGGCAATGAGGCCTACCTAGGCCCAAAGCTTCACGGTAACCATAGCAACCAGGCCCTGCTCCCCTTCTCAGCCGGCCAGGGGTGCCATGGTGGGTGCAGGCCAGGAGTGCCATGGCTGCTGCAGGACGAGCTGCTGGGGCTGGGAGGCAGCGTGGCAGTGAGGACTGCTGCTGCCTCAGCGCATGGCCGCCAGCACAAAGCGCCGCCTGCGTCTGACTGCCTCTTTTGTCTGCTCGGCACAAAACAAAGCGCCCTGTCAGCGCGGAACGCAGCCCGGCCTGGCGCAAGGCCTGCAGGGACCCAGCAGAGCTGGGACAGTGCCCGCGGGGAGCTGGGGTGCCCCTGCTTTTGGCGGCACGATTGGGGTGGTGTGTGGCCCCCTATATTAATGGGGTCAGGGTGGTAGAGCAGAACTGTGGGGATGCACCGCTGAGGCCTGACTGTGACAAGGCTGCTAGTCTTGTTGCTGCATGGCAGCACATTCGGTGTGGGGGATGTTCTGCTGCCCCCAAAGGGATCACTGCAGGGGTGCAGACCGCAGCATGGCCCCAGCACCCCACAGCCCTCAGGCGTGCCCTGGGCACAGCCCTGCAGGGCTGGCAGGCTGGCCAGGAGCTGGGTGCCACTAGAGGGAGAGCTCACCCCGAGCAGCGGCCTGCAGCCGGCGCATGCAGGCGTACAGCGGTGTGCAGGGCTGTACGGCACTGTGCAGAAACACCACAAACAGCCCCTGGGAAAAGCCTGCAGCAGGCAGCCAGCCCCAAACACCTCTGCCCGTTCCATAGCCACACCCGGTGTGCTGCTCAGGGATCCACCACTCATCCTGCTCACACTGTGACCCTCTCGGCTGAGGACAGTGGGGAGAACAGCAGTGAGAGCACCTGGGGATCTGCCACCGCCGCCACCACCACGTTGCCAGGTCCGCTGGCAGTCTGGAACAACTGGTTTTTCTAGATCCCGGAGACTATAAAAAAACCAGTGACCTATTTAGCAAAGCCCCATGGTGCTGTGGAACAGATGCCTCCCCCCAGCCCAGCGCGGGGCCATTGCTCCCTGGAATGCTGTGCAGTGCGGGATTTGCCAATGGCTGGCACAGCCCCGTGCTCAGAGAAAGCTGGTGGCATCCTGTGGGATCTTGCATGCATGTGCTGAGCTCCAGGGCGTGTCCTGTGGAGCTGTGCAGCTATGTAGAGGTGTGCGAGGCTCCGGGAGTCCCTGCACACTGTGAGAAGGGAGCGGAGCTGCCGCAGGGTCTGACTGATGGCAGCACTGCTCTCCCCTGTGGCTGTCTAGGGGGTGGTCCCTGCTCCCTCACAGCCCTCACAATGCTCAGGATGGGCCATGTGCAGCCTTTTTGGGCTTGGGCTGTGCTTAAACCCCTCTGACATGAATGGAAGGGCACAGCAAAGGCTCATGGCTTGCTGCTGGGGGTGCTCGCTGCTGATCACGGGCTGCCTGCAGGCACCCAGCATCCCAGGGCCTCCAGCTCCATCCTTGTGCCCACAGGGGGATGGTGACCCTCCCCTCACAGGATCACAGCGCTGCTCCTTGCTGGTCCCTTCCCAAAAGGAGTGCCTCGAAAAAAAAAAAAAATAAAAGGAAAAAAAGAAAAAAAAAAAGATCATAACAAAAATAATCAGGGACGGCTGTTTGTACAGATAATCTTGGGCGCGAATGACTCAACAGTTTGACGCTTCTGGCATTTTCCAGGGGCAATGCAGCGCGCCGTCATGGGGCTGGCCTGGCCCAGGGGCAGGTGGGAAGCAGCGTGGCACCGTCTGGGGTCCCCCTGCCCTGTGTGCTGTGGGGCAGCGAGGACACCATGGTGTGGCCATATCCTCCAGCCCTCCTCACACCACAGGAGGGATGTGGGCAGTGGTGGGAGCTGCTGTGGGGCCTACTGGTCCCCACTGCTCGCTCCCTGGGCCCACAGATGATGCCAGGCCTGTGGGGGTGCAGGGCCGCCATGGGCCTCAGAGGCGCTAGGCCTCACAGTAACCATGGCAACGAGGCCTACCTGGGCTTGAAGCCCCACAGTAACTATGGCAATGAGGCCTACCTAGTCCTGAAGCCCCACAGTAACTATGGCAACGAGGCCTACCTGGGCCTGAAGCCCCATAGTAACTATGGCAATGAGGCCTACCTAGGCCCAAAGCTTCACGGTAACCATAGCAACCAGGCCCTGCTCCCCTTCTCAGCCGGCCAGGGGTGCCATGGTGGGTGCAGGCCAGGAGTGCCATGGCTGCTGCAGGACGAGCTGCTGGGGCTGGGAGGCAGCGTGGCAGTGAGGACTGCTGCTGCCTCAGCGCATGGCCGCCAGCACAAAGCGCCGCCTGCGTCTGACTGCCTCTTTTGTCTGCTCGGCACAAAACAAAGCGCCCTGTCAGCGCGGAACGCAGCCCGGCCTGGCGCAAGGCCTGCAGGGACCCAGCAGAGCTGGGACAGTGCCCGCGGGGAGCTGGGGTGCCCCTGCTTTTGGTGGCACGATTGGGGTGGTGTGTGGCCCCCTATATTAATGGGGTCAGGGTGGTAGAGCAGAACTGTGGGGATGCACTGCTGAGGCCTGACTGTGACAAGGCTGCTAGTCTTGTTGCTGCATGGCAGCACATTCGGTGTGGGGGATGTTCTGCTGCCCCCAAAGGGATCACTGCAGGGGTGCAGACCGCAGCATGGCCCCAGCACCCCACAGCCCTCAGGCGTGCCCTGGGCACAGCCCTGCAGGGCTGGCAGGCTGGCCAGGAGCTGGGTGCCACTAGAGGGAGAGCTCACCCCGAGCAGCGGCCTGCAGCCGGCGCATGCAGGCGTACAGCGGTGTGCAGGGCTGTACGGCACTGTGCAGAAACACCACAAACAGCCCCTGGGAAAAGCCTGCAGCAGGCAGCCAGCCCCAAACACCTCTGCCCGTTCCATAGCCACACCCGGTGTGCTGCTCAGGGATCCACCACTCATCCTGCTCACACTGTGACCCTCTCGGCTGAGGACAGTGGGGAGAACAGCAGTGAGAGCACCTGGGGATCTGCCACCGCCGCCACCACCACGTTGCCAGGTCCGCTGGCAGTCTGGAACAACTGGTTTTTCTAGATCCCGGAGACTATAAAAAAATCAGTGACCTATTTAGCAAAGCCCCATGGTGCTGTGGAACAGATGCCTCCCCCCAGCCCAGCGCGGGGCCATTGCTCCCTGGAATGCTGTGCAGTGCGGGATTTGCCAATGGCTGGCACAGCCCCGTGCTCAGAGAAAGCTGGTGGCATCCTGTGGGATCTTGCATGCATGTGCTGAGCTCCAGGGCGTGTCCTGTGGAGCTGTGCAGCTATGTAGAGGTGTGCGAGGCTCCGGGAGTCCCTGCACACTGTGAGAAGGGAGCGGAGCTGCCGCAGGGTCTGACTGATGGCAGCACTGCTCTCCCCTGTGGCTGTCTAGGGGGTGGTCCCTGCTCCCTCACAGCCCTCACAATGCTCAGGATGGGCCATGTGCAGCCTTTTTGGGCTTGGGCTGTGCTTAAACCCCTCTGACATGAATGGAAGGGCACAGCAAAGGCTCATGGCTTGCTGCTGGGGGTGCTCGCTGCTGATCACGGGCTGCCTGCAGGCACCCAGCATCCCAGGGCCTCCAGCTCCATCCTTGTGCCCACAGGGGGATGGTGACCCTCCCCTCACAGGATCACAGCGCTGCTCCTTGCTGGTCCCTTCCCAAAAGGAGTGCCTCAGCAGCACACACGGCCTCATTGCCCCAACACCAAAGCAGCTCCTTTTGCCAGCTGCAGGGACCCCAGCTCTGCGCCCTGTGCTGTGCTGATGGTGTGAGTACACCGTGTTGTGTGTGCGTGTCAAAGCGAGCGTGCATGCATCCCACTGCGGGCGGGGGGTGTCTGTGCAACCTGCATTGTGAACAGGTGTGTGCCCTGCGGGTTGCCCCCTCTGTGTGTGCACAACCAGCGGGTGTCCATAGAAGCGGGGGGGGGTGTGCACTGGAGGTGTGCGTGCACCGGGGGCACATCACGGCCCGTGCACCCGCACCGCGCACACTCGGGGCGCGTTGCCGGTGTGCACAGAGCGGGCTTCGGTCAGCACGGACGCCCGCCCGCAGCCCGCACCCTCGCACCCTCCCACGCCGTTCCATCCCGAGCCGCTCCGTGCCTTGCCGTGCCGCCCCATCCCGCCCGTCCCGCGCCGCGCAGCGCCGTGCCGTTTGGGGCCGCACCCGGAGCAGCGGGCGGCGCGCGCAGAGCCGGCAGTGCCCGCCCCGGTGCGG
>JACDJE010000270.1:377297-426932 GCA_016647715.1 Pavo muticus | reverse complement strand
CGCGCGGGCCGGGCCGCAACGCTGTGCGCGTGTGCGCGCGTCCCCGCGTGCGCGTTTCCTCCCCCCGCGCTCCGAATGCCGCTGTTGTGCTGCGGTGCCCGCGTTGCTGCGGCCCCCCCCCCCCACGCTGGGGCACCGCACCCCAAACCCCGCCGGGGTGCGACCCACAGGGGGGGCTGCTGTGTCCCCAGGGGGTGCCCCATGCGTGGGTGCTTCCCTGCACACCCCCCTGGCCTGCCACCAACCTCCCCCCGCCGCACCATTAGGGAATGACATTCTAAAGCCGTTCGCCCATGTCTCCCCGACCCAGCAGCAGTGGGGCGGGCTGCGGGGTGCCCGAGGGGCGGCTTTGGGATGAGGATGGGGCTGGCAGAGCTGTGGCTGCTGCGGGGTTTGTCCCCGTGTTATTTTGCCTGGGGACCAATATATAGAGCGGGCGAGTGCTGGCAGGACGCGTGTCCAGAAATAGTGCGGTTTGCAGCCGGCAAACCCTGAGATGCAAATCGTTCGGTCACCCTGCACCGCAGCTACGCTTAGGGCAAGCACTGAAAAACGTGGGCTCACGGCATGGCCCCAGTCCCTGTGCCCACGGGGTCCCATGATGGTGGGGAATGGACCCACCCCCTGCCCTGGCCTGAGCCAGGTGTAACTGCTGCGCCGGTGCTGGACTTTGCCCGGTGACGAGCAGCGGCTGAGCCCTGTGCTGCGGGCTGGGCCCTGCTGGGGGGTGCACTGCAGCTGGGGGGCACGTAGCAAAGCAGGGCCGTGCTGCAAAGTGATGGCACAAACCATGCAATGGCACATGTTTCTGGTGACCCATTGCATGGTGTGTCCCAGAGCCTGGACCCCTCCTTCCCACAGCACCGGGCTGTGGGGTTTTGTAGTGCCCAGGTTGTGCTGTTGCCCTGCTTTGGTGCCAGGTGCACACACCCCGTGGTGATGCATTGGAGCTCTCGGGCACAGGCCTGTGTTTGCCATCTAGCCGTGACCTCTGTTGCTGTCTTCCTGCATGGGAAGCCCCCTACTTCAGACAAAGGCTGGCTGCACGCTGTCCTCCTGATGCATCCCAGTGGTGTCCACAAGGCAGTGTGCAGAGGCTGGAAAACCCCTAAATCTCCTTGGTGTGCGGAAATCTTGTGCTGGCATCCAGCAAGGAGGCTGGGAGTTGTGGCACGGGTCTCCGTTGCGATCCCCAAACTAAACACGAGTGGAGCACAGGGACCCCAAAGGGCTGCCAGCCGTGGGCTCCCACCGCCGACACCACAGGGCAGGCAGCAAACTGGTGCTGCAGGTCCCTGCCTCGGGAGCGCGTCGGGCGAGATTGCGTGGTGGGGAGTGGCGCCGAGTTCCAGTGAGTGCCTCCCTCAGCTGGGCACCTGTGGGGCTCATGGGGGCTGAGAGCCCCTCGGGGGCCGGGGGGTCGCCTCGCGTTGGGGTCAGCACACAGGGGACATCACAGCAAGGACCTCGCATGCAATGCATGGGCGAAGCTGGTGCTGTCGGCCGCCTCTCCCACCCGTGTCACAGCTCATGCACGCTGCCAGCTGAACACACCCAGATAATCCCGGAGCGAGCTCGGGCCGAGGCAGGCAGGGCGCTGGGTGAGTGGATCGGGAGCGGGGTCAGGGCGCTGGGTGACTCAGGAGCGGGCGGTGACCTTGCGTTGCGTTGGGTGCACGCAGCGGTGCAGCTGGTCGGCGGTGCCGGCTCATTAGCGATGCAGCTCCTACCGCCCGTTCCCTCCGCTGCTGAGCATACAAAGGCCGGCAGGCAGCGTGTGCGCGGGGGAGAGGAGTGCTGAGGACAAAGAGCCGCGCGACGCCTGGGCCCCCAGCGGCACCTGCCTGCGGCTGTGCCACCCAGCGGCACCAAGCGGGGGTTCCGGCAGTCCCTGCCCGCCCTGGGTGAGCCTGGGTGAGCCGAGCCATGCTGCTTGGGGACACCCAAGCAAGTGGGTGACCCGGGAGGGGTGCGTGGGTGTCCCTCTCTGCCAGCACCGAGACCCCAGCGCTGTCACCATGACCCCTTGGTCCTCATTGCAGGGGAGCTTTGCTGCGCTGTCCATTGCTGCGGATGCTGGGATGAGTCTGCGGGGCTCGTGTTGTCCCCTGCTGTCCCCAAGCCTGCATGGCTTTGTGCCCTGCGTCCTGCTGGGTGCAACGGGGACACATTCCACTGCAGGGACGTGGCCCAGGGGATGGTAATGCTTCACTGGAGCTGAGCCACAGCTCTTCCAGCATCATATAGCACAGCATGGCACAGTGCAGCATGGCATGGCACAGCATGGCACAGCATGTCACACGTGCTCACTGGGTGCCCATAGTCCCTGCTGCTGATGCACTAACCACTTCCCTGCTGCCCTCAGAGAGCTCTACTGCAGGCGCTTCCAATGCAGGGAGCTTTCCTGTTGTCCTTTGTGCTGAGGTTAAGTTCCTGTGCGGTGCGGCTTCCTGCCCTGTTTATATATAGCTGTCAGCCCGTCCCTCGCTGCTTTCTCACCCGGCTGGTTGGGTTTGGGGTTGTTTACCCACAGCCCTGACACACAAGGGAGGTCGGTGGGTGGTGGGTGGCAGGGTGGGGACCCTGTGGGTGCACTGGAGGTATGCTGGGAGCTTGGGGGGAGGACATGGCATGGCTTTGCCATTTGGGCATGGGATGCCCAAATGAAAGAGCGACTGTTCCCGGAGGTCACACAGCGTCATGGGATATGCAGCGCCCTGCTAAAACTGGGCTTTTTTCAGTGCTTCAGAGTGATGAAATTTTACAGGTTCTTGGTTGTTAGGGAGTGCTCAGTCAGGGCTGTGTTCTGGGGCTCTCTCCCCACTGTCCCCACTGTGAATGTGTGCCTGGAGGTGCGTGGGGTTGTGCCCTTTAGGTGTATGGGGTCATGTCCAGGTTCTGGGCTTGTTTTGGGGCACACTGGCCATGGGATGGCAGCATGGGGGTGCGTTAGGGTCAGTGTTTTCCATGCACTGTCTGACCATGTCTGTGCATTGTCCCACAGGCAGGCGGCTGTGCCAACAGCAGCAGCACCATGTTCAACCTGATGAAGAAAGACAAGGAGAAGGATGGGGCCAGGAAGGAGAAGAAAGAAAAGAAGGAAAAGAAGGAGCGGATGTCGGCAGCCGAGCTCAAGAGCCTGGAGGAGATGAGCATGCGGAGGGGCTTTTTCAACCTCAACCGTGCGTCCAAGCGGGACTCCAAGGCGCGCCTGGAGATCTCCAACCCCATCCCCATCAAGGTGGCCAGTGGCTCTGATCTGCACCTCACCGACATCGACTCTGACAGCAACCGGGGCAGCGTCATCCTGGACTCGGGCCACCTGAGCACGGCCAGCTCCAGCGACGACCTCAAGGTGGACGACGCCAACTTCAAGGGCTCGGTGCTGCAGCGGGCGGCCAAGTTCGGCTCCTTGGCCAAGCAGAACTCACAGATGATCGTTAAGCGCTTCTCCTTCTCACAGAAGAGCCGCGACGAGAGCGCATCGGAGACCTCCACCCCCTCGGAGCACTCCGCAGCCCCCTCCCCACAGGTGGAGGTGCGCGCGCTGGAGGCTCAGCTCTCCAAGCAAGGCGCACCCCAAGGGCATCCCCGCGCCCCTCCCGCCCCCTCCACGCTCTCCAGACCCCCAGAGCTGGTGAGCAAGAGGTTCCCTGCAGAGTTGCGCCTGCCCGCCCTGGTGCCCCCGCAGCCCCCGGCACCGCGGCAGCTGGAGCTGCAGAGACGCAACACCGGCGATTTTGGCTTCTCGCTGCGCCGCACCACCATGCTGGACTGTGCCCCTGACGGCCAGGTGTACCGCCGCGTCGTGCACTTCGCCGAACCCGGCGCCGGCACCAAGGATTTGGCACTGGGATTGGTGCCGGGCGACCGCTTGGTGGAGATCAACGGGAAAAACGTGGAGAACAAAACGCGGGATGAGATCGTGGAGATGATCCGGCAATCCGGCGAGACGGTGCAGCTGAAGGTGCAGCCCATCCTGGAGCTGAGCGAGCTGAGCCGCTGCTGGCTGCGGGGCGCTGAGGGGACGCGCCGTGCCGCATGGGATGTGAGTACTGGTGTCCCCACTGCAGGTGTCTGGGTTGGCACAGGGCGTGGGAAGCAGTGGGTGCTGCGGATCTTCCTGCTGCCTCCCTCTGCAGTGCTCACCTCCCTTCCCATGGAGGAGTACAGGGAAAATCCTTTTGTTCCCCACTGGGTGAAAGGAGGGGAGTGCTGGGAGCCTCTCCGTGCTGTAGCCCCAGGTCTCATGAGGACGGTGCAGGACAGGGAGCTGCAGAGGGTTTGCACAGCCCAGCGTGTGCGGTCGGTGCTGTATAAATAGAAACTCAATGGCTGGGTGACCCACATCTTCCCCATGTGCTGCTGGCTCCGTTGACCTTGCTGTAGGCGTTGGGCATCCTGGGACGCTGTGACCCTACGGAGCTGGACCCCACACGCAGTGGGCTGTGGTGCGGAGCTGTGGGGCACCCCGTGCTGCAGCACGCCAGCTTGGTGCGGGTGCACAGTTGCTGCCAGAGGGTAGGGGCTGGCAATGTGCCGGTGGCAGTGAGAGCATGGTGTTCAGGCTGGGACAGGGGAGGAGGAAACGCTGTGCCCTTGAAGTGTGGGGTGCAGGGAGAAGCGTGGCACACAGCCTTGCGGTGGGTGCTGGCATGGCAAGCGCTTGCGGGCAGCAAAGCTCTTCCCATTTAGCAGGCACCAAGCTGAGCCTGGTGCTGCAGGGTCGGTGCCTGCAGGGGGTTAAGGCATAAATCGTGGCAGAAGCAGTTCCTGGAAAGGAGCCGTCCTGCGCGCTGACCACAGATGGCTGCTTATCTGCAGGATATGCCGCGCAGCCGGGGCGGGCTCTGGGCTGCAGCCAGCACTGTGCTCTGTGGGCTCCCGGCAGTGCCCCGTGTTTCCCAGCCCTTTCCTCCAGCTCAGGGTATGGGCACCCCCTGCCCACACTGCTCCGCACCAGTCTGTCCCACGTCTTCCCTGGCGGCTGCAGCTCGCTGGGGTCCCTCGTCCTGCAGTGAGGACACCAGGGACACACCATGGCTTTGCAGGTGCCACCCGCTGTGCCAGGGGTTGGGATGGGCACAGCCAGGGTGTCCCTCTCCCCGTGAGGCCGTGCAAGGTGCTGGTGCACACAGGGAGGCCCAGTGCTCCCCCAGGCCCAGCTAAGCTCCCTGGAATGTTTCTGGTCCTAATTTAAATAAAAATGATCCTTTTTGAAACAGGAAATTATAGACATATTTTGGGCTGTTGCTCCGGGAGCCCCTCCCTGGCTGGAGCAGGGAAGGTGCCGGGGTTTAACCCCTCCGCAGAGGGATCCCATGGAGCCACCCTCGTCCCACTGCCTGCTCCCATGGTGGGGAACAGGAACAGGAGGCACTGGGCGTGATGCCTGGGGGAGCTCTGGGCAGACCCCATTGTGCTATGGGGTGCTAGCCATGCTCTGGGTGCTGGGCAGCCGCTCTGGCTCAGCTCCAGGCTCCTAATTATTTATTTACCAGTGAAATTCCTCAGGCAGGGTGCAGGCATGCGCCGTCCAGCTCTGGTGGGGCAGAAATATTCCAGAAACGCACCCAATCCAGCCAGACCACAAGCATCCGTGGCCGTGCTGGCGCACCCCGCGTGCCCTCACCGGCCTTGGGCACCCATATCCAGAAGTGCTTCCTCCTTATTTCCTTGCGTCTTCACTGGAAAGCTCCTCATTTGCCCTTTATTCTGCCTTTGCTACAGGGACAGTGCTGTCCCCACTGCAGGGGTCCCCAAGAGGCTCTGGGGAGGGGGCTGGTGCCATGCCTTGGCCATAGGGTTGGTGCATTGTGGCTGGGCTGTGGGTTCCTATGGAGGCGGACGCAGCCTACGGGCACCAGCACTAACTTCCAGGCAAAGCCACGTGCCTCCAGCCAGAGCCCAGTCCCATTGTCGGAGGACAAGGCCATGACCTTTTGGCTAATAACACCGTGGCAGCCGCCAAGGACAGCAGTGTCACTGCTGACATGCTCTGCTGTGCCACTCCTTTCGCCATCCCCGGTGCTTGGCCCAGGAGAGGTGTGTGGAGAGGGTTTAGGGCAGCCGTGGGATGGAGGTTTTCACCCCATGAGTGGCTCCGACCTGCCTGTCTCCTGCAGCAGTGGTTTTGGCTCAGGGCACATCTAATGTCCAGGGTGGACAGGAACTACCGTGACACCTCCTGGCATCCCCATGCCTGGTGTTTGCCGTCTCCACTGTGCATCCTGTCATGGTTTGGGGCACTTTCACTGGCGCTGTGGTGCTGGGTTCAGCCGCAGCAGCTTGGTTTGGCACAAGGACAACCCTCGATGCTACCCCGCGGGGCTCAGGGCTCGCCGTGCCCAGCATTACTCCTCAGGGCCACCCCAGTGCGGTGCCATCAGGATCCTCAACACAGCTCTGTAGGGGCGGGCAGTGGGACGGGGGCCGGACGCTTCCCAAGCAGCCTCAGGGCCCACATCACTTCCTCCAGCAGCGGGGGAGAGGCCCCGCTGCCCCCCCCCCCCCCCCTCCGTGCGCCCTCCGCCTGCTGCGCGCGCCGCCGGGGCCCTCGCATTCCTTGGCTATTTTTAGGGTGGCCCTATCAGCCCAGCTGTCCCCGTGCCGCCGCCAGCCTCACCCACCGCCTCGCGCCGTGCTCACCCCCTGTACCCCTGCGGTAAGGTGGGGAGCTCGGGGCAGCGGGGGGGCACTCTCTTAGTGGGGTGGAGGCAGCAGCAGGGGCCGCTTCTGGGAGGGGACCCTGTTGTCGGGGCCACTTGGAGAAGGGGCGTGGGGTGAGCAGAGGGTTTGGGGGCCTCTGTGCCCAGAGCGCTGTGCCCAGCAGGGTGGGAGGGGGCCCAGGTGCTGAGGGGAGGGTGCTGCGATCCCACATGGGTCAGGGCGCTCCTCCGTGCTTTGGGGCAGTTCTTTGCGGCGCCCCAATGGGCAGCGTCGGGTCGGCCCCCTGGGTGTTGGGGTGCGGTGCTGTGTGGGGGCGGTGGGACCCCCTGGGGGCTGCCTGGCCCCTGGCATGGGGTCTGGCTCAGAATAACCCCTGGCGTGCGGAGCGCGTGCGCGGGGCAGAAATATCCCTGCGCTCACCCCGGCGTCTGCTTACAGCCGTGGGCTGCGGCGCTGTGTGCAGTGCTGGGGGGTGACCGAAGCGGCTTTTTTTTGCAGAATGAGTTCCCATCCCCAGGCACTCCCTATGGACAGGGTTGGCTCAGCTCGGGGTCCCTGCGTCCCCAGCCCCATCCCGCTCACTTCTGCCTCTCTCCCCCAGCCAGGGCCGCGGCTCCATGAGACATCGCCATGGCCTTCTCGTCCCGCTTTGCGTTCTGGGAGCAGAAGGGAAGTGTTGCTCGTGGTTGCTCGCACCCCGCACTGCCCCCCAGCACCCACCGCACCCATGGCAGCGCTCCTGGGGCCGGAACTCCCCCAGCACTGAGGCACCCCCTAACACGACCCCTAACACATCGCCAGCACTAACTCACTCTTTAACACAACCAGGGCTGCCAAGGGGCTCTATCAGTCGCCCCACTCCCCGGCTGCAGCGCAGCCCTCCTGCTTTGGGGTTGCTGTAACCAGGCTGTGCCTTTTGCCCTCCCCCCCCATCTTGCAGATTTCTGTGCTGAGTCTTTGCCCCCCCCTCCCCCCAAACCACCACAACGAGGGGCTATGTGCTGTCCCCACAGTGTCTCTTCAAAGGCTGAAACACCCCTCTCCTTTGTGACCCTCAGGTTAAGGACGAGGACAAAGCCTTAGCTGTGAAAAGACCCGGGAAGGAGGATGGGGCTGTAAGTGCTGCAGGGCATGGGGCAGGGGGCACAGTGCTGGCGTAGGGCTTGCCCTCGGCTGGGGCACACCTCTGAGCAAATCCCTCTCCTGCAGCTGCTCTGGGGCAGCGTGTGGGGTGTGGGTGCTTTGGTTGGTGGTCCTTGGTCCCTGCCCCACAGAGCCTGGCAGGACAGAGGTTCAGTGCTTGCTCTGAGTTAATGCAACAGCTGCCAAAGCTGTCAGTGGGGGATGTCTTGCAGGTTGTCCCGTGCACTGCAGAAAGAGTGAGCTGAGCACAATGAGTTTTTGCCCCATACCTGCAGCTCAAGGGTTGATGGGCTCCCGGGTGTGGGGACAGGGAGGTCAGCATTGTGCCCTCCCCTTGGAGCTGTAGGGTGGGCAGGGAGGGGGCTGACCCTGGGCCTGGTGGGCACCGCTCCGTCCAGTCCCTGCTAACCCCCTGCTGTCTTCGTGGCTGCAGCCAGAGAGCCCAAGCCCAAATGCTGCGAAGGATGCGGCGCCCGCAGCCCCAAAGCCCGACCCCCCGAAGAGCCCCGACCCACCTGCAGGGAGCGTGAAGAGCCCGGAGCCGGTGCTGAACGGGGCCACCAATGGGCCTGAGGGTCCCGGGGCGGGCGGTGAGGCGCAGGGGGATGACGGGCAGGGGCTGTCCCGCCGCAGAGTGGTGCGGGTGGTGCGGAAGGTGGTGCGTAAAGTCCTGCCGGGCGATGACGCTGGTGAGGTGAAGCCCCCCGAGCCTGTGCCGCCCCCCAGAAAGGAGGAGACGGTCCCCCCTGCGCCGCCCCCTCCGCCGCCCCCAGCCAAGCCGTCCACTCCCACCAAGCTGGAGCCCAGAGATGAGATCTCAGCAGGGCTCACAACTCTCATGGCCAAGGGGAAAACCAAAGAGCACCGGGCGCGGGTCCGGCCGGGGGACAGGCGGGAGGAGAAGTCCCCTGAGCCGGCTGCGGGCAATGCAAAGCCGGCTGCGTCCCCGGGTGCGAAAGCCACACCAGAGCCCCCAGCACGGCCTTCGGGAGGGAAAGCGGAGCCTGCAAAGGCATCCGCCCCAAAACCCACCGCCCTGGAGAGGCACAAGGTAGCGCGTGTTCATACGGCATGGGTGCCCTAACCTGTGTGGCAGAGCATGGTGTGAGCTCACCCGCATGGCGTGCAGTAGTTTTGGGGCATGCGGGGTGTGTGGTGACATGTGGGGATGTTATTTGGGGTGCACCCCGTCACACTGCCCCTTATCTCCCTGTTGCGCTCACACTGAGAAGAAGCAGCAGCCTGGCGAGAAGCGATCGACCCCAGCAAAAACCGCCCCGGGACCCCCCCAGCAGGTGCGTGGGAGCGGGGTTTGCAGTGCCACATGCCCTGCAGGGCTGCCCGGGGCGGTGCTGGGTGCTGTGGGTGTCCCACTGTCGGGGCGGTGTTGGTCCTGGTGGGCTGTAGGGCTGAGCACGTGCTGGTGATGTCCTCTGTGCCACCGGCAAGGGCTGCAGGGCGGCTGCCTGCTGCTAATGGTGCTCTGCCTCCAGGCTGCGCCCGGCCCCGCGCCCCGGCTGAGCCCATCGGAGGAGGCCCAGCGCCGGCTGGAGAGGATCTTCACTGCTTCTGTAATTCGGGTGGAGGGGTTCGATGCTCAAGCATGGCCCTGTGCTGTGTGGGATGGGCTTAGGGTTAGGGGTAGGAACGGGAATGTTATCCCATCCTCAGTGTGCACTCGCATGGGGCTTTCGCACCCCCAGATTGGTCACTGGCTCCATGTGCCACACTGGGTGCTGCTGGCTGCAGGCAGCAGGTTTGGCAATCGCCGCCCTGAGCAGTGCACGTGGCCCTGGGAGCCGCCGTGCCACATCACCACCCCTGCGTGCGTCGCGCTGCTGTGCCGGCTCTGCTCTCTACCTCTCACCCTCTCTTCTTTCTCTCCTCCTCTCTCGCTGCTGCCAGCTGGACCCCGCCACCCCGGCCCCCAGCCAGGTACCGTACCCCTGTCCTCAGCAGCTCTCTGCCCCCGCCGCCCTCCCGCTGTCTTCTGTGTGCCACTGGGCCGGCATCTGCGCCCGCGCCTCGTGCTGGAGCGTAAGGCTTTCCCCACCACAGAGGGGCCAGGAAGGCACCCTGCTTTCCTGCATGTCCCAGCATGCAGCACCGTCCCCAGCAGTGCGTCTGCCCGCATCTGCTCAGCAGCCTCATGGCCACTGTGCACCCCCAGCTCCATGTGTCCCCAGCACCATTGTGGCTGAGTGCTGGGCCCCTGCCCAAGGGCTTTGGGGTGGCTCTGCTGTGCCACCAGGCTCTGTTTGGTTCCCCCATGCTGGCAGTGGGGCAGAGTGTGCCCGTTCTTACCCTCACACCCCATCTGTCGACCCCAATAGGGACAAGCAGACGATGCTCCCTCAGCCCCTGTCGGCCCCAGCCCTGCTGCAGCTCAGGTTTGTCTTTGGGGCTTGCCCTGCTAGCAGGTAGCAGCGATGTCCCCAAAGTGCCAGCCCGGCCTTTCCCACACCTGTGGGATGGCCATCAGTGTGCAGTGTGCGTGTCCTGTGTCCCTGCAGCATGCCATGTCCCATGGCACACCGCGTGTCCCCGAGTCCCAGCACGGGGTTGCAGTTTGGGAACGGGGGTGACCGTGATGAATGCACCCAGAGGTCACTGTGGCTTCATGTCTGTCCCATCCATGGCAGGGACCTGGGACTCCAATCCCACTCAGGGGATTCCTGGGGCAGCGGGGTGTCAGATGGGTTTGGGGCTCCCTCCAGCCCCTTTGTCCCTCTGTCCCTCAGGCCAAGACAGAGGAGCAAATCGCTGCTGAGGAGGCTTGGTATGAGACCGACAAGGTGTGGCTGGTGCACAAGGATGGCTTCTCCTTGGGTGAGTCAGGGAGCTGACTGGGGCATGGGGGGCTTTCGGGACCCCACTGAACCCCGTGCCCCCACAGGCAGCCAGCTGCGGCCGGAGGAGCCCAGCGCCCTGCCCGAAGGCAAGGTGAAGGTGAAGCTGGACCACGACTGAGCTGTCCTGGAGGTGGAGGAGGACGACGTGGAGAAGGTAGGGCTGTGGGATGGGGAGACTGTGGGGCAGTGGGGACCCCAGTTCCCCGCCTGACCCCCTCCTCGCTGCCAGGCAAACCCTCCGTCCTGTGAGCGCGCGGAGGATCTCGCCAGCCTCCTCTACCTCAACGAGTCCAGTGTCCTGCACACGCTGCGGCAGCGCTACGGCAGCAACCTCATCCACACCTACGCCGGCCCCGCCATGGTGGTCATCAACCCGCTGAGCTCCCCTTCCATGTACTCCGAGAAGGTGACACTGGGATGGGGTGAAACGGGGACATGTCACCTTGCGGAGCCGCTGCTGTTTGGGGTCGGGGTGCTGAGTGCCATCCCCGCAGGTGATGCACATGTTCAAGGGGTGCCGCCGGGAGGACACATCCCCGCACATCTACGCTGTGGCGCAGGCCGCCTACCGCAGCATGCTGATGGGCCGCCAGGACCAGGCGGTGGTGCTGCTGGGTGCCAGCGGCAGCGGCAAGACCACCAACTGCCAGCACCTCGTCCAGTACCTCGCCACCATCGCCGGCAGCACCGGCAAGGTCTTCTCCGGTGAGTCCCCGTGCATGCTTTGCGCTCACGGCGCGCTGCTCTCTCGCTTCCTCACGCCGCCAGCCCTGCGCACCGCACCACCCCGCTTGTCTTCCCACAGCGGAGAAGTGGCAGGCACTCTACACCGTCCTGGAGGCTTTTGGCAATAGCAGCACCAGCATGAACAGCAATGCCACGCGCTTCTCCCAGATCATCTCCCTGGATTTCGACCAGGCTGGGCAGGTGGCATCTGCCTCCATACAGGTGAGGGGCTGCACAGCCCCCTGGGCGCCAGAGCGGCTCCATCCCATGGGGGTTTTCCCCACGATCTCTGCAGACCCACAGCCTCACTGTGGTTGCAGCCACGCTGTGCTCGCGTCTTTGCGTCCCGATGCGCACGGGCAGTTGGAGAGCAGAGCACAGATTAGTTTGGCTCTCTTTGCTGGCTGGATTGCGCTGATATCAGAGGGTCTGTCTCCTGGTGTGATAGCAGCAGCCCTTAAGATGGCAGCTCCAGTGGTTACAGGCACCTGCCGAGCACACCCAGTGGCACCGGGAGGGATGCTCATGGCTCACTCAGATCTTTGTATTAAGCAGTGTCTTCTGGCAGAGGGCACAGAGACCTCTGTGCCATCACAGGGACCCAGGGCTCATGGCAAGGACCAGGCTGGGGCTGGGGGTCTTGGTGGGAATGTGTCCCCCAGGGATGGTTCCCAATCCTCCCCTTACCTCCCAGACGCTGCTGCTGGAGAAGCTGCGTGTCGCCCGGCGCCCGGCCAATGAGGCCACCTTCAACGTTTTCTACTACCTGCTGGCCTGCTCCGACAGTGCCCTGCGGTGAGTGCGGCTCTGATGGGGGCCCAGGGGACTCCTACCTCCACGGGGACCAACCTGGGGGTTTTCTCCTGACAGGACTGAGCTGCACTTCAACCACCTGGCAGAGAACAACGTCTTTGGCATCGTGCCCCTCGCCAAGGTCCTGTGTGCTGTTGGGCTGGGTGGGGACTGCAGTGGGGTGGGGGACATGGGGAGAGATGGGGTGGCCCTGTCCGCTTGGGCAGAGGGATTGCACCGTGTGCCAATGGCTCTCTTTGCTCCTTGCAGCCGGAGGAGAAACAGAAGGCTACCCAGCAGTTCAACAAGCTGCAGGCTGCCATGAAGGTGATGGGCATCTCCAGCGATGAGCAGAAAGCCTTCTGGCTGGTCCTGGGGGCCATCTACCACCTGGGGGCTGCCGGAGCCACCAAAGGTAACAAACTGCTTGGGGCCAGGACGTGTTAATTAGCTGAGCTGGGGTCTGCTGGGTGTTCCAGCCCAATCCTCTCGGCACCTGGGCTTGCCCTGACAGATCCCCTCTCCTGCACTGAGGGCAGGAAATTTGGCTCAGATGGGCTCAGGGTGCCTCTGTGGCTGCTCTTCTCCCCATGGGGTCTTGTGTCACCCCCAAAGTGCTGAAAGCTTCCCTTGCTGCTTGCAGGCTCACAGGAGAGTTTGGACCGAGGGATTTTGCAGCTTAGGGGGAGAAAGATGAGAAGGGAATTTGGGGAGAGCTGCATTCATGCTGTGTTTTGGGGGGGTTTGAGGGACACCGCACTGTCCTCAGGGTGTTTTGAGGCACTAGAGGGCAGCAGGACCCCACTGCAGCACTGCTGCAAGGATGCACGGGTGGTGTGGAAGCCTCTGCATGGGGCTGGGGGCATCCCGAAATCCCGGTTATAGGCAGCATCCCTACATGCTGCTTCTGGGGAGCTCTCCAAAACCTGGTCAGGAGGAGCATCCCCACATCCTGGTTTGGAGTTTGGCACGGGTTTGGGCATCCCTATGCTGCGTGCCCGTGCTGTGCCATGCCGTTGTTTCTAACCCCTGTCTCTGTTTGCATGGTGCATGCTGCCCTTTTGCAATGCAGACGCCGATGAAGGTAATGTTCTGTTCTCCGCGTGCCTCCACCTTCCCCATCCCCTGTGCCACCGCCTTCCCTCTGTCGTGTCACCATTAACCTGCTCCCACCTCCCTGCATCTGTGTGCCTGTCTGTCCTGCCACATCGCGGTGGCCGAGCAGAGCCATGTCCCCACACCAGGGCAGCTTGGAGCCCTGTGCCATCTCAGGGCTCTGTGGGTGGCAGCAATGGAGAGGGCTGTCCCTGTGTCCCCAGCATGGCTCTGCCTTGCAGAGGGAAAAAGCTCCTTATCCCTATCTCCTTTAATTGAACCCCAAAATGCCACCTCCGGAATGGCTTTCACATGCCATCCCAGACCCCAACCCACCATGGGGAACCCTGTGACCATTTAGGGTATAGCAACAGAGCCCCACATGTGGGACAACCAGCGCTGAGCTCCTCTTTCTCCCCTTTAGCTGGCAGGAAGCAGTTTGCACGACACGAGTGGGCTCAGAAAGCCGCTTACCTGCTGGGCTGCAGCCTGGAGGAGCTCTCCTCCTCCATCTTCAAGCACCAGCCCAAGGGCAGCCTGCAGCGTTCCACCTCCTTCCGACAGGGCCCCGAGGAGCCGAGCATGGGTGATGGCACAGGTAGGGTGCAGGTGGCCCTGGGGGCATATGGCCAGGGATGCTCAGGGCACAGCGGTCCCCTCCTGCAGGTCCTAAGCTGACAGCGCTGGAATGCCTGGAGGGCATGGCTGCAGGCTTGTACTCGGAGCTCTTCACCCTGCTCATCTCCCTGCTTAATAGGTATAGAGTGGGGTTTTGAAGGGTCTGGGGGTCTGGCAGCATTTATCCAGCCACACATCCACCCCGCTGTCCCCTGCAGGGCGCTCAAGTCGAGCCAGCACTCGGTGTGCTCGGTGACGGTGGTGGACACCCCTGGGGCGCAGAACCCCGAGGTGGCGGGGCAGAGCCGAGGGGCCACCTTCGAGGAGCTGTGCCACAACTACACCCAGGAGCGCCTGCAGCTCCTCTTCCACCAGCGCACCTTCGCCCAGGAGCTGGAGCGCTACAAGGAGGTAGCAGGGACCCCCTGGCCACCGGGACCCCCTCCTCTCCTTTTCTTTCTGCTCCAGCATTGTCAAGTCCCTGTGATCCCCCTTACTTCCCAAACCGACTAACCAGAGATCACTCCAGACCGAGTCAAACCCAGTCAGCTCTGACACTGTCTCTCTGCACCATGGGGTTTTCCGTAGGGGCTCCCACAGTGCAGAGTAGCAGGGCAGTGGGAGCCCTGGGAACCCCCTCAGCCTTGATGCAATTGAACTGAGACCTGAGCATCCCTAATGCTGGTCTGCAGTCACACAGGCTTTAACTGCTCCTCTGTCCATCCTCTCCAGGAAAACATAGAGCTCGCCCTGGCTGACACAGAGCCCACTTCCTGGGGCTCTGTAGCTGCTGTAGACCAGCCCTCCCACCAGGCACTGGTAAGCACCTGCATTCCTCACGGCCACCATCCCAGCTGGGTCCCAGCTTTGCTGTGGCCGTCTCCATCCCCCAGATCTGCTCCCATAGTGTGGATGAGGGGCTGGAGGCATTGGTGCTAATGAGGGGAAGGAAAGGTGCTATAAGATGCTTTCCTGAAGGCTTGGCAATGAGAGTTAGGCTGCATGTGTACAGCAGGCCAGTGCTGCAGGGAGGATGATGGGGGTCTCTGGTGGTCCTCGGGGTGCTCCAGTCCCCAGAGTGCATCCATCCTTTGGGTACTCTGGTCCCCAGGGTGCTTTAATCCCTGGGATGCTCCAGTCCCTGAGGCACACCGGTCCTTGGGGTGCTCCAGTCCCCAAAGTGCTTTAATCCCTGGTGTGCTCCAGTTCCCAAGGTGCACAGGTCCTTGGGGTGCTCTGCTCCCTGGTGCGCTTCATCCCCAAGGTGCTTTAATCCCTGGGCTGCTTTGCTCCCTGGGGTGCACCAGTCCCTAGGGCACTCCGGTGCTGGATGGGGCTGAAGAGACCAAGTGGGGCTGATGGTACTGGCCCCACGCTGGCTTTTCACTTACCTGAGCGCATTATTTTGCTCCCCAGCAAGGTTGTTGCATTGCCTATTGCCTTTCTTCACTGGATGCACACTAAGCAGGGTTTGCCACACATGGTGCAGAGTTGCTTTGCTGCTTGTGTTGCTTGCAGCCCAGGTTTCCCCCCACTCTCCCCCATCCCCTCTGGCGTCCAGGTCCTGGTGTAAGTGCAGTGTCACCCACAGGTCCGCTCACTGGCGCGCACCGACGAGGCTCGGGGGCTGCTGTGGCTGCTGGAGGAGGAGGCCCTGCAGCCAGGCGGCAGCGAGGACACCTTGCTGGAGCGGCTCTTGGCCTACTATGGCCCCCAGGAGGGGGGCAAGAAAGGTTGGGATGGGGACCGGCACCGCCTGGCTGTGTTGACCAAGCCACCTGTGGTCCCTGTGCCCAGCAGCGCCTTGTGTCCCTGCAGGGCATGACCCGCTGCTGCCCAGTGACAAACCCCGGCACTTCTTCTTGGGCCACAGCTCGGGCACCAACTGGGTGCACTACGATGCCACGGGCTGGCTCAACAACGTCAAGCACAACCCGGCCACCCAGAACGCCTCCGTGCTGCTGCAGGAGTCGCAGAAGTGAGTGGGGTCCCCAGTCTGCGGGAGCGGAGCAGGGTGCAGTTTGGAGAGGAGGCGTTTTTGGGGTTGACGGTCCCTTTGTACCCCCAGGAAGATCATCAGCAGCCTGTTTGCGGGGCGCGGCAGCTCGGCGCTGGTGCTGTCGGGCTCAGTGGCAGGGCTGGAGGGGGGCTCACAGCTGGCCCTGCGCCGGGCCACCAGCATGCGTAAAACCTTCACCACCGGGGTGGCCGCAGTCAAGAAGAAATCGCTGTGCATCCAAGTCAAGCTGCAAGTGGTGAGCAGGGGACGCTGGGCTGGGGGATCCCACCACCATGCTTCGTGCATCCTGTCACCCTGCTTTGGGTACCCTCAATGGCACGGGTGTGAGACCCCAACAGCGCCGTCCCTTGTCACTGCTTTCCTGTCCCCATAGGATGCCCTCATCGACAGCATCAAGAAATCCAAGCTGCACTTTGTGCACTGCTTCCTACCCAAAGCAGCGGGGAGTGGCGGGGACCCCCGAGGGCTGCCGTGCCGCCGGGTGAGCGGCAGTGAGCTGGAACTGCCATCCGAGCACTGCGAGCCCGCGGGGCTGATGCAGCTGGATGTGCCCCTGCTGCGCGCACAGCTCCGCGGCTCCCGCCTGCTCGACGCCCTCCGCATGTACCGCCAAGGTGAGAGCCCCCCCGGCGGGTCAGGCCCGCATGCGTGCTCCTCGGGGCCCCCTGGGGATCCCCTTTGGCACACGCTTCACTCCAAGCAGTGCTGCTGCCAGTGTCCTCCCCCCAGCTGTTGTCACACTGGGGACACACATGGCCTTACTTGGGTGTTTGCGCCGGTGCTGCCCAGCTGCTGGCAGCTCTCCCGGGCTGTGGGTGACACACGTGTCTGCTCTCCCCCGAGGCTGCTTTCTCCCCTGATCTTGGCCAAAATTGTTCAACGTGGCCAAGGAAAGCCCGGTTCCATGCAAGGAACAAACAAAGGAAAGGGCATGGGGCTGTGCCAGGCCATTCCCCAGGTGTCCCAGCTGCCCCATAGCTGCCCCATGGCCCTGCTCTCCTCACTCCAGGCTACCCCGACCATATGGTATTTGCTGAGTTCCGGCGGCGCTTTGACGTGCTGGCACCACACCTCACCAAGAAGCACGGCCGGAACTACATCGTGGTGGATGAGAAGCGGGTATGCAGCCTTGCACCCCCACATCCTGCATCCCACACCCCGTGTCCCACACTCTGATGCTTCTCCTTCCCCACAGGCAGTCGAGGAGCTCCTGGAGTCGCTGGACCTGGAGAAGAGCAGCTATCACATGGGTCTGAGCCGGGTAGGAGCCCTGCAGGGACATCCCTGCTCTCTGTGGACAGGGCAGGGGCGGGCACATGGCACAAAAGCAGCACTGTGCGCTTCCCCTACGCCATTCCTCGGGGAACAAAAGCCCCACGCAGGACCACCCACGCTGGGATGAAGGCTACAGGGCTGGGGACAGGGGGAGAGCACCCCGTTCCCATTGATGTGACACCGGAGGGATGCTGGCGTCTCACCGCTCTCCCCCCTCCAGGTGTTTTTCCGTGCTGGCTCACTGGCCAGGCTGGAGGAGCAGCGGGACGCGCAGACCAGCAGGAACATCACCCTGTTCCAGGCTGCGTGCAGGGGCTTCCTGGCACGGCAGCACTTCAAGAAGAGGAAGGTTCGTAGTGCTTCTCCCCTCCCCGCTCCTCTGCGCACAATTTCGCCTAAAATGGGCAGCGCAGCCTTTCTGCTGCCGCCTGGCCCAGCGCCTCCCCCTCCCGCCTCCGCCGAGCTGTGGGGAGTTGTGGGGCCGACTGTGGGGCCGGCTGTGGGGCTGTGGGCTTGGTGCTGCCCCACGGTGCCGGGATGGAGCAGTGGTGCCAGCTCCCACTTTATAATTAAAGACTGCGTAAAATAGGCATCGCTGCAGCACCGCAGTGCTGGAGGCAATTGGATAGATAAGCCGGGGGCAATTAGTCTGCTTGATAATGAAGGGGAGTGTGCTGGGGTGCTGAGCACCCACGCATCCCAGTTGGCCGGTGGTACCCCAGAGCTGACGCCGTGCCCCGGTGCAGATCCAGGATTTGGCCATCCGCTGCGTGCAGAAGAACATCAAGAAGAACAAAGGGGTGAAGGACTGGCCCTGGTGGAAGCTCTTCACCACCGTGAGGCCCCTCATCGAGGTGCAGCTCACCGAGGAGCAGATCCGTGGCAAGGACGTGGGTATCGCCGTGCCGTGGGGATGGGGCAGGGTGGGTTCGGGGGAGGGTTGGTGATGGGCAGAGCCCTGCAGTGAGGTGGGATGTGGGACCCTGTGTTGGATGCAGGACCCTACAGAGGGTGAGGTGCATGACCCCATGGCAGATGCGGGACCCCATGGTGGATGCATGACCCCATGGTGGATGTAGGAACCTGTAGTGGGTGGGGTGCAAAATCCCATGGTAAATGCAGGACCCCATGGTGGATGCAGGACCCCATGGTAGCTGTAGGACCCCATGGTGGATGAAGGATACTGTGGTGGATACAGGACCCTACCTGGGTGAGATGCAGGGCACCCCGTGCCCCCCAGCACCAGGCTCGAATTGCTCCCTAATTTGCGAATCAGCATGTCATTAGCATCCCAAGAGCCGGCTGTTGCAAGAGCCCAATTACAAGGCATGGAGAATGGAAATGAAACCACGCGCCAAGAGGCGTGCACAGGGGGGAACCAGACACTGTGCCCCCGCCTGGCACAGAGCCACCGCCTGGCTCAGCTTTCACCCTGACCCACTGAGATGGTGTCTGAGCTGAGGGCTGCAGGGTCCCCTCCTGCTCCCATCCCCTCTCCTGGGTGGGCTCACGGACCCCTCTCCTCTGGAGGCTGCCAGGCATTTCGGTACCATTTATGGGGTTGGAGTCGTGCTGGGAAAGTCCCTGCCCAGCCCTTGGCAGGGGGAGCCCCCACGCTGCCCTCCCCATGCTGGGGAGGGCCAGGGGTGCTGCCAGCCCCATCCCCTCCCTCACCACTCTGTTGCAGGAAGAGATCCAGCAGCTGAAGAGCAAACTTGAGAAAGTGGAGAAGGAGCGCAACGAGCTGCGGCTCAACAGTGACCGCCTGGAGAGCAGGGTAGGTCCCAGCCCTGGGATGGGCGCAGCCTGGTGCCGTGCCCCCCCCGCTGCTGCCACATCCCTGCTGTCCCCAGATCACGGAGCTGACATCGGAGCTGACAGACGAGCGCAACACGGGTGAGTCGGCCTCGCAGCTGCTGGACGCCGAGACGGCCGAGAGGCTGCGTGCCGAGAAGGAGATGAAGGACCTGCAGGTATCCAACCGTGCCCCCCCCGCCCCTGCCGCCACCCCACGTCCCTGTGGGCTCACCGTGTCCCCTCCCCAGGCCAAGTACGATGCTCTGAAGAAGCAGATGGAGTCCATGGAGATGGAGGTGATGGAGGCTCGGCTCATCCGTGCGGCCGAGCTCAATGGGGAGCTGGACGACGACGACTCAGGTAGCGACCCACCATGGGCACAACATGGGGTGCCCCGTGCAGCATCGCCCCGCTCAGCCCCCGTTTCCCCGTGCAGGCGGTGAGTGGCGGCTGAAATACGAGCGGGCGGTGCGGGAGATCGACTTCACCAAGAAGCGGCTGCAGCAGGAGCTGGAGGACAAGCTGGAGGTGGAGCAGCAGGGCAAGAGGCAGCTGGAGCGCAGGGTGAGTGCCGCTCCACACCATGGTCCCCACCATGCCCCCATGCCCACCCCGCAGCGCTGACCCTCTGCCTGCCCTGCCCACAGCTGGCAGACCTGCAGGCGGATGGTGAGGAGAGCCAGCGGGCACTGCAGCAGCTGAAGAAGAAGTGCCAGCGGCTGGCAGCCGAGCTGCAGGACACCAAGCTGCACCTGGAGGGCCAGCAGGGCCGCAACCATGACCTGGAGAAGAAGCAGCGCAGGTGGGGTTGCGCGGCACGGTGGTGGTGTGGTGCCATCGCTCTCAGAGCCTCTCGCAGAGTGCTTTTACCATTTTAGCTGGGGTTTGGGCGCCCCACCAGCTCCCACTTGGCTGAGGTGCTTCGCACAGGGAGCGCTGCCTTCGCCCTGCTTCGGGCATGGGGGATGCTCAGGGTGGGGGCACCCCTTACCCGTGCTGGGGGACCCTCGTGCCGTGCCGCGCGGCTCCGCTCTCTTCCCATCCCCTCTCCCAGCCCCAAAGTTTGCTAACGTTATTAAGCAGCGGGGACGCTTTCATCTCATTATGGTAATGATCGCGCACACAAATACAGCGAGAGAATCCAATCTAATTAATTTCAATTTCCGTGGATTGGAGTCTGTGCTAATGCAGCTGTTTATTACCCGGCGCAAAGAAAAATGGGGATTAGCCGCCGGTATGCGTAAGGCAGGTCACCGAGCCGGGGCGATTTTCCAAGCCCTGGAGGCAGCGATTTCCCGGCAAACCCCTCTGATCCCATCCTGGGAGAGGCTGAGCTGCAGGCACACACCCCGGTGGCTGTGCAGAGATGGGATGGGGAGCTGATGCCGGAAGGGGATGCTGGAGATGGGGGTCCCTGAGCGTGCCGTGCTGTCGCCGTGTAGGTTTGATGGAGAGCTGTCGCAGGCACACGAGGAGACGCAGAGGGAGAGGCTGCAGCGGGAGAAGCTGAGCCGTGAGAAGGACGTGCTGGTGGCTGAGGTGTTCGGCCTCAAGCAGCTGCTGGAGGTGAGCGGTTCCCCATCCAGCACTGCTCCGCTCGCCGTGGCACACACTGCTGTCTCACCGCCACGTCCCCATCCCAATGCAGGACAAAGATGCAGACATCGCCGGGCTGACGCAGCGGGCGGAGGCGCTGGAGGCAGAGCTGCAGGACATCTCCTGCCAGGAATCCAAGGACGAGGCGTCTCTTGCCAAGGTGAAGAAGCAGCTGCGCGACCTGGAGGCCAAGGCAAAGGACCAGGAGGAGGAGCTGGATGAGCAGGCCGGCACCATCCAGATGCTGGAGCAGGTAGGGCAGGTGGGGAGGGTTTCTGGGCGGGGTGGTTTCGCGCAGGGCTCTCATTACTGGGGATGGGCCCGCGGAGGCGGCCGCCCTCACCGCGCCGCCGGGCCTGGTTCCCAGAACCCCTGGTGCCATGGCACGGCATGTTGCGGCAGGGCGGGTGGCACGGGCAGACCCGGAGCAGGGGGTACTCAGGGTGAGTGGGGCAGCAGGCTGTGGTGTCCCCGTGCCCCCTGATCCCCTGGACTCTGATGGACCCCTCTTTTTCAGGCCAAGCTGCGCCTTGAGATGGAGATGGAGCGGCTGCGGCAGACCCACGCCAAGGAGGTGGAGAGCCGTGATGAGGAGGTGGAGGAGATCCGACAGTCATGCCAGAAGAAGGTAGGCCTTGCCCACGGCCCTGCTGCACTGTGGGGGCCAGGATACATCCTAAGAGATGCCGGGGCCGTGGTCACGCAGCGCTCGGATCCCACACGCCCACTGCCCAGCTCCAGCAGCCCGGCAGGTCTGACCGGTCCTGGGCATCGCGTGCACATTGCACAAATGGGAGTCACCGCGTCTGGCCCAGCAGGTCATCGGCGTCCCCGGGGCACGTGGTGGCACACACAGGATGCCGGCGCCATGGCCCCAGCGGGGCTCACCCAGGGTCACGTTAAGCTGGACATGAGCTGTGTCCTGCTGTAGTGGGCGTGGTGATGATGGATCAGTGGTTGGACTTGATGATCTCTGTGATCTTTTCAAGCCATAATGATTCTATGATTTCTATAAAAGAGGGAAGATTTAGATTGGATGCTGGGAGAAACTTCTTTACTCAGATGCTGGTGAGGCTGTGGCACAGGCACTGCCCAGAGCCGTGGGTGCCCCATCCCTGGAGGTGCCCAAGGCCACGATGGGGCAATGGCCAACCCCATGGGTAGCAATCCTCCCACAGCAGAGTGTTGGGGCTGGGTGGGCTCTGAGATCTCTTCCAATCCAACTGCTCTGTGATTTTATGGATCTAGATTCTATGATTTTATGGTTCTGTGGTTCTACAATTCTGTGGTTCTACGGTTTCTGTGATTCTGTGATTCTATGACTTGATGGTTCTTGCCGCAGCTGAAGCAGATGGAGATGCAGCTGGAGGAGGAGTATGAAGACAAGCAGAAGGTGCTGAGAGAAAAGCGGGAGCTGGAGAGCAAACTGTCTGCAGTCAGTGATCAGGTAGGGCACAGGGCACCCTGCGGGGGGGTAGCCGTGGCACAGAGCATGGCATGGACCCTCTGCTGCAGGCCAACCAGAGGGACTTCGAGACGGAGAAGCGCCTACGCCGCGACCTGAAGAGGACGAAAGCACTGCTGGCCGATGCACAGATCATGCTGGACCACCTGAAGAACAACGCGCCCAGCAAGAGGGAGATCGCTCAGCTCAAGAACCAGGTGCGTGGCCCCGAGGGGCTGGGGGTGTCCCATTGCCCCCTGACGGGGTGCTGAGCCGTGCTCCTGCAGCTCGAGGAGTCCGAGTTCACCTGCGCAGCCGCTGTCAAAGCCCGCAAGTCCATGGAGGTGGAGATCGAAGACCTCCACCTGCAGATTGATGACCTCTCCAAAGCCAAAGCAGCGGTAGGGCATTCTGGGGCTTTTCCCACTCAGAGGAGGACATGCCCATGGGGAGACCCCTGCGCATGCTGTGTTCCCTTCCCAGGGGGCTCAGCTGGGCAGGGTGGGGTGTAGAGGTGCAATGGGAGATGTTCTTCCCCGCAGCTGGAAGAGCAGCTGAGCCGGCTGCAGTGGGAGAAGAATGAGGTACAGAGCCGCCTGGAGGAAGACCAGGAGGACATGAATGAGCTGATGAAGAAGCACAAAGCAGCAGTGGCCCAGGTGAGGATGGACACCCACATCCCTTAAGACCACTCCCCTGCCCGCCCTGCTAACAGCTCAGCTCGTCTCGCAGGCATCCCGTGACCTGGCGCAGATGAACGACCTCCAGGCACAGCTGGAGGAGGTCAGCAAGGAGAAGCAGGAGCTGCAGGAGAAGGTGAGGAGCCAAACTGGGGTGGGGGCACCTAAAAACCCTATGGGTACCCCAGCATCCTGGGGGCTGTCCTCAGAGCAGGGCAGGGTGGGGAGGGCAGGATGCTGATGCTGAGGCTGCCTACCCACAGCTGCAAGGGCTGCAGAGCCAGCTGGAGTTCCTGGAGCAGTCCATGGTGGACAAGTCGCTGGTGAGCAGGCAGGAGGCCAAGATCCGCGAGCTGGAGACCAGGCTGGAGTTCGAGCGGACGCAAGTCAAGCGCCTGGAGGTGGGCACTGTCATCCCTTACAGACCCATCCCCACTCCCCATGGAGGTGTCACAGTGCTGTGACCACCACCATCCCTGGGCCCCCCACACCGCGCAGTGCCGCTCCCTCGGGCGCTGATAACCGTAATCCACCACCCAGCCTGGCAAAGTGCTGCTATTTCCCCGCATTGACTTAGTGAAATTATAGACTCTCCCAACCCCGCTAAACGCAGCCTGCTTTATATTCTGCCTTTGCAGCTCTCTGCCGGGGGAACTGAGCAGCTTAGCTCTCCTCTTAATATTTTCCTAGCTGTTATTTCCCTCCCCGCTCTCTCTGCCGGGGCCATAAATATGCAGCGGCTGGCTCGGCGGCTGGCGGAGAATGGAAGCTATTTTTTCCCTACATTACATGCTGTAATTACTTCACACAAAGTTAAATCTATTTTTCCAATTCGCCAAAGCTCCTACAATTGTTCTACCCCTTTCCTGGCCCCAGGGGGGTGGTTTCTCATTCCCCCCCACCTCTTTCCTATCCCCTCATGTAAATTCATGGGGCTGGGATCCATCCTGGTGTGAGGACCACAGTGGGTGGGTGTTTCTGCCGGGTGGGGGGTACGCAGGAGGACAGAGCTCTGGATGGGTAGTTGAGTGAATGCATGGATGCACGCATGGATGGATGCATGTGTACACGGGTGGATGAAGCACAGGGAGAACGCTCGTTGCTTTGCAGAGCTTGGCCACGCGGCTGAAGGAGAACATGGAGAAGCTGACGGAGGAGCGGGACCAGCGAGCAGCTGCTGAGAACAGGGAGAAGGAGCAGAACAAGAGGCTGCAGCGGCAGCTCCGTGATGTCAAGGAGGAGATGGGCGAGCTGGCCAAGAAGGAGGCAGAGGCCAGCCGCAAGAAGCACGAGCTGGTGAGGGCATCACTGCCGAGCCCCCACAAATTGGGATTCCCCTTCCCCACAGCCCAGGCTCACCCCACTCTGTCCCCACAGGAGATGGACCTGGAGAGCCTGGAAGCCGCCAACCAGAGCCTGCAGTCAGACCTGAAGCTGGCCTTCAAGCGCATCGGGGACCTGCAGGCTGCCATCGAGGATGAGATGGAGAGCGACAGCAATGAGGACCTCATCAACAGGTGAGTGTGCCTGGAGCTGGCTCCTGCATGGGGCACGTCACCTGGGCCCACTGCTTCTCCTCGCCGCTTCTGAAACACCAAGAGGGCCCTTGATTCTGCCCAGTCCTGGCAGGATGCTGTCCATCCATCTGTGCACACATTGCATCCATCCATCCATCCATCCTTGCACCCATCAATCCATCCATCCTTGCACCCTCGATCCATCTATCTATCCATTCATCCATGTGCCCGTGCATTCACCTGTCCAGACATCCACCCATCCATCCATCCCATAATCCATTCATCCATCCATTCTTCCTCTCACCCACGCATCTACCCATCCATCCGTCCTTGCACCCTCGATCCATCCGTCTATCCATTCATCCACGCACCTGTGCATTCACCCATCCAGGCATCCATCCATCCACCCATTCATCCGTCCATCATCCATCCATTCTTCCTCTCACCATGCATCTACCCACCCATCCATCCTTGCACCCATGTGTCCACCCATCTGTGCATCGTGCACCCACCCACCTGCCCGCCCCTCCCTCCACCTGCAGCCTGGTGCAGCTTCACCTGCTGGCACATCCCCGGCCACAAATGCTGAGGACATCTGAGGGACCCCAGGATCAGGGGCAATGTGGGGTCTCGGGGCGCTGGAAACCAGCCCAGCCCTGCAGATGAGCTCAGAGCAGCCAAACCTTCCCCCTCCCCATCTCATCCCATCTCATCCCCTTTGATTTGTTCCCCATTCATCGCCCTGCCCGACTTGGTTTCCTTTTTTTTTAATTTTAATTTCATTTGATTTCATTCTGTTATGTTTCTCCCCACCCACCCCCTCCCAGTTTGCAGGACATGGTGGCAAAGTATCAGAAAAGAAAGAGTAAACTGTGAGGACCTCCTCTTTCCTTCTCCCCCATCCCCTAACCCTGCTCACCCCCCAGGGCCGGGGCCCCCGCATGCCGCTGGCCCAGTTCCGCATGAGCTAACAGCACCCCGGGTTTGTTTTATGGGGCTTTGGGGGTTGTTTTTTTGGGGGGGGTTATTTTATTGCATTTATGTTTAAAGCCTGGGTATATCGCAGGGGAGGGAGACATGCGTGACGGAGCGCAGCTCATTGCTTTGAATGTAACAAGGAGGATTCATATATAGGAGCCATAACAGCCCATCCCAGCACGGGCTGAGCCTAGGGCCGTGCAGACGGAGTGGCCCTTTAGGATGACATTATCCAGCCCATCCCCAGCAGCGGCCGTTTAGGATGCGGGAGCCCGGCGGGGTCAGGGGGGGACGCGGAGCTTCGATTTCTGATAGGCGCCGCGATCTCCCTAATGAGAGCAGCGCGCGGCCGGGTATTAGCTGAGATTTACACCGGGATGCTCTCAACGTGGAGAAATGGATTTTGCAATGCAGACGGCACCTTCGCGCTAAAGGCAATCAATATGGTTACCAGCGGCCGTTATAAATTAGATGTTTTAAGGCAGATAGGGCTTTTTTTATGTCTGCCCATAAATCAGGGGCTCTCCGTCACGGTGGGGCCGTAAATCTGTCCGTGCGCCCGCCGTGCCGGAGTTGTTTCTGTTCTGCCTGCTAAACTCCTGTTTACCCAGGGACATCAACATAGCTCTTCCTCTCGGTAATTCTGCACTTGACGGCAGCCTATAAAACGAACCCACTTATATTTCCTCTCTGTGAGCTCGGCATCCCCCGTGTTTCTGGAGCCGTGCCCCGCGTGGTTCTCCACCTCGTGGTTGATTTTCTGGCTATATGGCCGTGCACGGCCAGGGCTGCACTGAGCCCAGTGGCCCCTCATCCTTCTGGGGGTGGTTTCGGGGCTGTGGGGTCGCAGAGCATGCAATGCCCTGAGATGGAGTGGGGCAGAGGGACGGGGATGGGTGGCACGATGTCACACAGCCCTGCACCACATCCCTGGTGCTCATCGCTGTCTTTCTCCCACCAGCGACGGTGACTCAGATGTGGACTCAGAGCTGGAGGACCGTGTGGACGGGGTGAAGTCATGGCTGTCCAAGAACAAAGGCTCTTCCAAAGCGCTCTCAGATGATGGCAGCCTGAAGGGCAGCAGCAGGTGGGTGCAGGTCTGGGTGCTGGCAGCATGGCGAGGGCTGGGCGTTGCACATGGTGTCAGGGGAAGGGTGAATCTGGTGAGTGGCTCAGTCTGCGCTGGGGACACATGTGCCCAAGTGCCGGCATGTCCCCAGCTCCACACACACTTGGGGATATCCCTGATCCCCCAGCATCCTAACTCAGCCTCCCCAAATGGGTAGCAATGATGGACTCCATCCTTTCTCACTGGCAGCTTTACCACATCCTTCCATCGCTCATCCCTCCATCGCTCATCCCTCCATCACACCTCCATCCCCACTTCACCATCCCAGTGCCGTAGCCCTCCTGGGGACCACACGGCCCCCCTCATGTCCCACAGCCATCGGGGAGAGCTCTCTCCTGATGAGCACAGATTGCTTTCATCCAAACCCAATTTCCTGGCAGGGATTCGGGCGTCCCGGGGGGCTCTCCCGCCTTCTACCGAGCAGGGGGAAAGATCTGAGCTGTTTTCTCTTAATTGGTTTAATTTATTCAGCGGTGCAAATGTAAAACATTTTGTTATTGGAGATAATTCCAGTTTTCTGAAGTCGGGAATCAAACGCGGCGGCTGCAGGTAGCTGACAGTGAGATAAATTGAACGGAGCACTTTAAAGGAGAATCAAAGTGACGGGGTGGAACAATACCCTCATTTGCATGGAGCTGTTTTTCGCTGACACCGATAATTCCGCCGTGTGCCGGCGCGTTCCCCGCACTCACCCTTTTCTCTCCCCCCACCCCGGTGTGCGCCGTGCCCCCACCCAGGTCGGCCCCCGCGGATGTCCCCGAGGGCGAAGAGCGCCCGGTGTCGGTGTTGAGCAGCCTGAGCTATAGGAAGCGGCCGAGCCTGAAGGACTCCATAGGCGGCCGCGGGGACGAGCAGACGCTGTTCAGCGCTCTGAGCGAGCGGGCGGCCTCCCCGGAGCGCGCTGCCCGCCGGGCACGGGGCACAGAGCACGAGGACCGGGCGGCCGTCATCGCCCGCGCCTTCGCCGACGCCAGCGGCCGCGCTCGGCAGGGGCTGGGCAAGCGCTGGTCGCTGTCGGCTGGCGATGGGGAGAAGGGCTCCGTCGCCTCCGCGCCGGTGAGCAGAGCCTCATCGGCCTCGTGGCGCGCGCCAGAGGACGGAGATGAAGGGGACGAGGGATGCTCGGTGCTGAGCTTCGCCCTCTCCAGCCCCGGCAGCCTGCGGAGCCGGCGCAGCGGTGCCGACGGTCGCCCCGATTCGCGGCTTTCGCTGGCCCGCAGCCTCCTGGATGAGGCGGATGACGCATCCCGCGGGCAGCCCCCGCTGGGCCGCAGCTTCTCCGTGCCCCCGCGACCCCGCAGCGCCGCCTCCGAGGACGGTCCCCCCGGGGACGCCCGCCCGGTGGGGCACCGCTCCTACCTCGACCCCGACCTGGAGGCTGCCATCCAGGAGGTGCTGAGCTACCGCTCGCCACGGGCCGGGGGCCTCTCCAGCCCCGATTCCGGGGACGACGGGCGCAGCGTGCGCAGCGTGCGCAGCGCGGCCCCGCTGGGTGCCGCCGACCGCCCCGGCAGCCTCCGCCGCTCCGCATCCGCCCTCGAGGTGTCGCGTCCATCCCGGCGCTCCGGCCGGCGCCGCAGCAGCTCTTCCTCGGAGTCCTCCTCCTCCTCGGAGGAAGAGGAGGAGCGCAAAAGGAAAAGCACCAAGAAGAAATCTAAGAAATCCAAAAAGAAATCCAAAAAGAAGAAGAAAAAGTCGTCCTCCGAGTCGGGCTCCGATTCCTCCTCTGATTCCTCCTCCGGTTCCACCGTCTCCTACCGGAGCACCTCCAGTGTGAAGAAGGGCCCGCGGGCGGCGGGGGGGGAGGAGCCGGTGCGCCCCGACCGGGCCAGGAAGGAGGAGAAGTGGCGCAAGAAGCAGGTGGACAGCCTGATGATGAAGTACCTGTACCGGCCCGAGAGCGACTGAGGCAGGAGGTGGGAGCGGTGTGTGCCTGCAGCATGACCCCCGTGTGTGCCACTAACCCTAACCGTGCCCGGACACCGCTCCGAGCATCCCAGCTGCGGCCGCACGGTGGTGGGAATGCTGCTCCGTCCTTGTGCCGTGGGGTTGGACTCCAAGAAGTGCTAATCCCGTCCCGGAGTGGCTGCATGGATCTCTGATGGAAATTTGGGGTGGGCAGATGGGGCTGCGGCTCCGGGAGGAGCACGTGGTACTAACAGCACCCGCTGCGGGCTGCGGATGTGGGATGATATGGGTGAGTAGATGGGGTCGGATGGCTATCAGAGTGGTTACTGCAGGGGTGTGTCCTGCACCCTGTCTGTATGGGAACAGGGCTGCGATCAGCTCACTGGCATCCTGGCAGTAAGTGGTGAGTGGGTGCATTTGCTTCCTATGGCTTCTGTAGGAAAAGGGCTGGAGGAGGAGGAAAAATCCCTCGGGAATGCTGTTGGATCACCATCCCAGCCGTGGCCGGGCTGTCACATTGCTGGGCACTGGCTCAGGGCTGGGACACATCTCCATCCAGGACAGTGGGTGCAGCCACGGCCAGTCGCCCATTAGAGCCGAAACCCAATGTTTATTGGGACTGCCACCACTCAGTGCTTCTCCCTCAGCCCAACAGGAGGGCCGTGGCCCCATTCCTCACAAACAACCCGAGGAGACAACGCAGCCTCGATGCATCAAGACAGCAGTTCAGCACCTAACCCCTCTTTCTCCCCACAGCCCCCCGAGCTGCCGGAAACCCTTCTCCTACGACCGATGGGACGAGGAGCTGGATGCCACGGAAAGCACGGAGCGCTCATCCCACAGCCCCACCAGCGACGGCGAGACGGAGAGCCGCGCCGCCGAGACCCCCGCGTAGCCCCCACCTCCCTTCCCACGGCCCCGACACACTGGGCTCCTCGGGACCCCCCCGGGCAGTCACTATTTCCTTTTTGCACGGCGAAGAGAGGGGGAGGGACTCACTGCCATCCCCGTCCCTCGTGCAGGGGGGGCAGCCCACCCCTCCCACCCCATCTGTCCTCGGCGGCTCCATCGGTTCCTCCTCAGTGCCTGCTGTCTCCTTATTTTATAAGTTAAAATACCCCCCCGGACACCCCCCTCCGTGCTCCTCATCCCCATTTAGTTGAGCCAAAGACTTCTCTGGCCGGGCCTCGGGGCCAGCCGCCCCACAGCCGCAAAGGGGACGTGGGGGACGGGGTCCTCCATGAGCTGTCGCCTCCTCCATTGCCCCCCACCCCACCGGTTGTTTTGCACTACAGCTGTGCAGCCCTTCCTACCCCATTCCTTTCCATCCGAAAATAAAGAAACGTCATTTCTGGCTGGTGACGCCTGCTCTGCACGCCCCGTTTTGGGGTGTGGGGGGGAATTGGTTTTGGGGGTGGGTTTTTTGTTGTGTGCAGGGCCCCAGTGAGGATATGGGGCGCACGGAGGGCTGAGCCCGGTGCCATCCCCATCCCCACAGGGGGGCTCCGGTTGCTGCCAGGTGCTGGCACCATGGGGGCCCCTTGCACCCCCCAGCCCCTACAAACCAGGCAGTTTCCACCCCTCTCCCTGACATCTCGAAACAAATGGGCCGAGCTCGGCGCTCGCCGCCGTTAAAGCCACGCTGCGCTAATGCGCTTTCATTAAGTGGGAGCGATCTAATGATAATAAAATGGCACATTTAACATTAAAACATTTAACTTGACTCCTAAGCGAGTGTGTCTCCACGCGCTGCTCCAGCTCCACGGCGCTGGCAAAGCGCCTTTGTGTGCTTCCAGGGAACGGCTGCTTGGCAGAGCTGGGCTGGCACACGGTGTGGGGCGGTGGGAATGCAGGGGAGCAGTGTGTGGGGGTGGCAGGATGTGGGGATGTGAGGATGCAGAGGATTGGGATACAGGGATGGTGCTGGGATGGGAGGATGCAGGGGATGAGAATGCCAGGATGTGAGGATGCAGGAATGCAGGGAACCAGGATAAAGGGATGCAGGAGTGTTGGGATGTGAGGATGCAGGCGTGCAGAGCGCTGGGATGGTGGCACGTAGGGGACCAGGATATAAGGATGCCAGGATGCAGGAACACAGGGAACAAGGATAATGGGGATGTTGGGATGTGGGATGTAGGTGATGATGGGATGTGGGGGTGCAGCTGCAGGGATGCTGAGGTGCTGGTGGTGGAGTATGGTGGTGGAGGGACGCAGGGCACCAGGCTGGCAGGCTATGGGGACATTAGGATGCAAGGAGCGGGGGGCGGTGGCACTTTGGGATGCAGGGATGCACTACAGGGCAGTGTGATGCTGCATGGGCACAGCTGGGACGCTGCACCTACAGAGCAGCACGGAGCACGCCTGGGAAGCGGCTGATGGCGAATGGGGCCATGCAGTGGGACGGCTCCTCACCCNCATGGGCTCCGCGCCGCCGCCCGCCCTGCTGCTGCCGCTGCTCGCCGCGCTGCTCCGCGCCCCCGCGCACGGTAAGCGAGACCCCCCCCTACACCCACACCTCTATACCCCAACCCATGGACACCCCTTTCTCCTTTCGCCCTCCCCCCGCGACCCTTTCTGGTGCTGGGATGGGAGGATGCAGGGGATGAGAATGCCAGGATGTGAGGATGCAGGAATGCAGGGAACCAGGATAAAGGGATGCAGGAGTGTTGGGATGTGAGGATGCAGGCGTGCAGAGCGCTGGGATGGTGGCACGTAGGGGACCAGGATATAAGGATGCCAGGATGCAGGAACACAGGGAACAAGGATAATGGGGATGTTGGGATGTGGGATGTAGGTGATGATGGGATGTGGGGGTGCAGCTGCAGGGATGCTGAGGTGCTGGTGGTGGAGTATGGTGGTGGAGGGACGCAGGGCACCAGGCTGGCAGGCTATGGGGACATTAGGATGCAAGGAGCGGGGGGCGGTGGCACTTTGGGATGCAGGGATGCACTACAGGGCAGTGTGATGCTGCATGGGTGCAGCTGGGACGCTGCACCTACAGAGCAGCACGGAGCACACCTGGGAAGCGGCTGATGGCGAATGGGGCCATGCAGTGGGACGGCTCCTCACCCAGGCTCAGCTCGCACAGCAGCTGCCCCACCACTGGGGCCAGTTTGAATCCATGGCCTGTGGGGAAGTGAGGGTTGGGGATACAGCCATGCCCAAGGTACCTCAGGGGGGCCAGGACCTACCCGAGAAGCCAGCCCCGATGATTATGTTGCTGTACTTGGGGTGCTGGTCCAGGATGAAGTCTCCATCTGGAGTGTTCTGGGGGAGCCATGGGGTGAGGGAGCAGGGCTTGGGGCACAGCCAGGACCCATTGTGGGGACAGTGGGGACATCAGTCTCACCGTGTAGAGGCAGCTCTCCAGCACAGCCGGCTGCGGCTCCAGCCCAGGCAGGTAACTGCTGATGAAGTTGCTCAGGAGGGCAACGTGGGGACGGGGGGAGCCTGGGGGGGTCCGGTCCCGCTCCTCAGGGTCAATGGGGCTGCCATGGTGGGAGCACACCTGGGAATGGCACTCAGTGGGGACAAACAGAAGGGACAGCGCAGTGCCACCACCGCTGTGCCACACTCACCTTGACCAGCCCTGGGTACTCGAGGGCGGGCAGCCCATATATTCCATGGGGAGCGTAGGGCAGCCCCGTGGCCATGAAGCAGGGGGTGACCGCGCCGCCGCTGCCGGGCTCCTTCTCCCTCCAGTAGCACACGTCGATGCGCAGGGGCTGGGGGCTGCATGTCAGCCGTGCCCGTGGCCACACCACCACCTGTGGCCACCAGCCCTTACCTGCAGAGGCAGGCGGAGGCCCAGCGGAGCCACCACGGCGTTGGTCCACGCGCCGGCGGTGATGATGAGCCGGGGAGCGCGGTACAGCCCGGCGGTGGTGGTGACGGTGATCACTGCTCCAGGGTCGATGCGCAGCACCTTCTCCCCATCGCGCACTGTGCCTCCCCGCCGGCGAAACGCGTCCTGTGTGGGGAGGGAGGGATGGAGGGATGGGGACGGAACGCCCTCCGTGTCCCCATCCCTGTCCCCATGTCGGCACCCACCTGCACTGCCCGCAGCGCTCGGTCAGCCAGCAGCACGCCTCCACTGCTGTCCCACAGGGCCACCTCACTGGGACGGGGACGGAGCCCAGGGAAGCGCTGTGCCAGTGTCACCGCATCGAGGACGTCATCGGGTCCCATGTTGCGCCGGAAGCCCTCCAGCTTGGGGTCACCCGGTGGGCCCAACACCACCAGCCCTGTCCGCCTGCACCCAGCGGCCACATCAGTGGCACCCATGTCCCCTGTTCCATGTCCCTTGTCCCATATCCCATGTCCCTTGTCCCATATCCCATGTCCCATATCCCATATCTCATGTCCCCTGTCCCCTGTCCCGTCCCTCAACCCATACCCTCAATCCCATGTTCCTTGTCCCCCATCCTCCACCCCCTGCCCCATTTCCCCTATCCCATGTCCCATCTCCCTCATCCCCTATCCCATTTCCCACATCCCCTCTCATGCCACCCCCTTGGTTGGGGAAGCGGAGGCTCGGTGCCTGGATGACGCTGGGGATGATGGACGGCACGTTAGCCCCAACCCCTCTGCAGGAATCATTTACACGCTTATTTCCTTAATGGTTCTTCCCTTACAGAGCCCCATAAATAACCCGCAGCCCACAGCTGCCTGCCCACAGCCCCAGCCCCATTCCCGGGGAGGGGACAGTGCCCAGCGTGGGGTCCCCTTTCCCATCACCTGTAGAGCGGCGTGCCCGCCTCGTCCTCCAGCTGCTGCCAGAGGCGGAAGCTGTGGGGCATCATGTGGGCATAGTGCTCCTGCGGGTACGCGCTGCGCGTGATGCGGCTCTGCCCGTGTGAGCTGCCCCGTGAGTGGGGCAGGAAGAACTGCTGGGAATGGGGACATGGGGGTGGCTGCAGCCTCCAGGTGTCACCCAGACCCGCAAGGCTTGGGGTCCTGGCACAGGGGACAGGAGGATTTTGGCTTTGGGGACATGGGGGTCCTGGCGCTGGGGACAGTGGAGTGCTGGTACTGGGGACAGTAGGGTGTTGGAAATGGGGGCACCTGGACCACTGGCAATGGGGATATTGGACTGTTGGCAGTGGGGACACTAAGTTGTTGGCTTTGGGGACAGTGGAGTGTTGGTACTGGGGCACCTGGATCCTGGCACTGGTGACATTGGGATTCTGGCACTGACAACAACAGGATCGTGGTAATGGGGACATGGGGGTCCTGGCACTGGGGACACTGGGGTGCTGGCACTGGGTACACCTGAACCCTGTCACTGGGGACACGAGGGTCCTGGCACTAGTGACACCAGTGTCCTGGCACCAAAAGACACAGCGTCCTGGCACTGGAACACCTTGGAATGTCACATGCCTTGGCAGAGGGCAGCCAGGTCCCTGTCCTGCTACATCGGGGCTGGGGACACAGCATTAGGGCCGGGGACGTGGCAAGGTTGGGCATATCAGTACCTGCTCCAGCAGCAGTGTGTCCCTACGACGCTGGGCCAGGTGGTACGCAGCAAAGGAGCCCTGGATGCCGGCCCCGATGACGATGGCATCGTAGGAAGCTCAGCGGGGCTGTCCCGGAGCAGCCATGTCTGTCCCCATCCCGTCCTCGCGCAGCCGGGAGCAGAGCCAAGGGGGAGGGACGGGGCAGAGTCCGCCCGAGTGCAAGGAAACACTGTTTTTTCCCTCCGGTGTAATTTATGGCCCATAAACCATTTGGCTGCCATCTCCCTTTTATTCTCCCTGTTGGGAGATAGCGGTGATTTAGGGCCGGGTGCCCACATCGCCCCACGGGATGGGAGATTGGGCAAGCATGTGGATTTGGGGTGGGATGTGGGGACGGGCGCTGTGGTTGGGTTTCTATGGGCACCCTGCACAGCACGCCTGCTAACGAGGGGAATTAATTTAGAAAAGAAGGGTGTGTAAGGCATTATTTACCGACTAATCGTCATGATTAGGAAATGCTGAATACCATTCTGTATAGAGACGTGAGGTGGGTGCCCCTGCCTGGCGCTCACTGTGATGTGGGTGCCCGGGGCTGCGCGGCCCCATTACCGCAGCACGGCCCCATTACCGCGGTGCGCCCGCCCTCGCTTTGATGCCAGGAATGAATGCTCCGATTTCCCGGGGTTTCGGCTGGCTTTTCCGCCGGCGCCCAGCCTTTGAACAGCAGTACCTGCTTCTGCTTCGCGCCGGCAAGATGAAGAATAATTAATTATCCATGAAATGTTAAATGGGAAAAATTGAGCTCTTCTCCCACGAACGGCGCGTTAATGGGATGGCGCTTTGGGAAAGCCCCGATGCTGCTCCAGGGCGGCACGGGGACATCTGGGGACACCCCCGGGACACCCACACGACGCGGCCACCCTCTGCAGTGCTGATGGTCACCCCCAGGGCAGCGCAGGGACAGGCTCTGTCCATCGCTGTCATGGCATGGATGACCCCAAAAGGCTTTGGGGGACGCCTGCACTCCAAAGCAGCCGCACCCATTGCACGCTTTGCTGTATGTTGGCATTTCCCAAAGACTGAGTGCTTCCTGCTGGGTCAGCCATGCTCACCTCGCTGTGTGCCCCAATAGGAGCACTGTGGAAATGCCCATGGAGCAGTAGGGTGCTGGGATCCTTCCACCTGCGCTCACCCTCGTTTGCCTTCCATGGCCCAACACGCCAGTTTGCTTTGCCTCAAAACCAACAGTGCTGAAGGCAGCCCCTCGTTAGCAGTCCAGGTGCGTGCCTGGGGAAGCGTCGGGGAGATTAAAATTATTTGAATATCATAATATTAGAAACATCAGTTTGGCCTCAAAACGCACATCTCCCGAGCCCGAGCGGGGCTGCGGTGCATTAAACATTTATGGAGCTTCCGGCGGATCAAAGTTTTGGGTCTAGCTCTGGAATCGCATCGCTCCCATCCGCACTGCAGTGGGACAAGAGGGGCCAAAGAGGGACCCCCCCGTGCTACCCCTGGGCTGCCGATCCCTATGGAAGGGGCGTTTTTCTCCTGGATGCAGTGCACAGAATCAGCTTCCTGTGATGGCCCAAGGGCTGTGTTTGCCCCCTGCCCATCTCAGCACGCTGTCAGCGCGGAGAGGCGCGGCCATCTGGGCTGCCATGCAGAAGGGGGGGGCGATGAAACAATGAGGCTGAGCTTTTTTATTTTTTAACGCACACAAGAGCCGCCCGGCAGCTCCGTGTTGGTGCCAACGCCATCTGCCTGCGGCAGGGACGAGTCCCTCTGGGCCACAATGGGGATGGGGTGCAGGGTGAGATCGCTGCCCACAGGGAATGAATGGGGCGGGGAATGAATGGGGTGGGAGAATGAGTGAGCTGCTCCTGGGCCAGGTTCCTCTGCTTGGGCATGATGAGCCCAGCCCTAATTGGGGCTATTTAGGGATGGGCAGCGGGGGAAGGGGCCTCATTGAGGCTTCCACCCTGGAGATCCACAGACACTGGGGTTGTTGACATTCTGGGGAGGGGTGTGGGGTGCAGGATGTGACTGCTGCTCATAAGGAATGGATGGGGTGGGGGCTGTGCCCTGAGCCAGGTTCCTCTGCTTGATATGACGAGCCCAGCCCTAACTGGGTCTATTTAGAGATGAAGAAGGGCAGCTTGGGGGGCTACCTTTGAGGATTCCACGCACGGGGATCACTGGGATTTTAGAGAGGGGTGTATGGGGGGGTGCCCCCTCCTCAATCCCTCACCTCCCAAGATTTCCACGCGCCGCATTCGCAGCATTACGGCGCTGGGCAGGGCTGGGGGGAGAAGTGCAGGGAGGAGCCCCCCGTTCGCCAGCCGGCAGGATTTGCTCGCGCCGCACTCGGAGCATTACGGCGGACGGGGAGGAGGGGTGGGAGAGGAGGAGGAGGAGGAGGGGGTGGAAGATGGCAGCCTCACATTGGCACAGAGCGGTGCCACTAGCTCATGGACACAGGTCCCGTCCTNGGGAGGAGCCCCCCCCAACCCCCCGCCGCCGCGCGGCCCCGGGATTGGCGGGCGCCGCACTCGGAGCGTTACGGCGCGGCCGTGCCCGCAGCGCGGAGCTGTCCGTGGTGCTGAACGCCGCCGGCCATGGGCTCCGCGCCGCCGCCCGCCCTGCTGCTGCCGCTGCTCGCCGCGCTGCTCCGCGCCCCCGCGCACGGTAAGCGAGACCCCCCCCTACACCCACACCTCTATACCCCAACCCATGGACACCCCTTTCTCCTTTCGCCCTCCCCCCGCGACCCTTTCTCCGCCAAACTTTGCCAACTTGCACTCACCCCTCCTCTGTTGTCCCCCCCCTCAAAATCCCCTTTCTGCCCCCCCGCACCGGGTAGCAGTAATTCCCCCCCTCCCTCCCACGCCCGTTCCCCGGTGGCGCGGGGGCGCGCAGAGCTTTGCAGCCCCGTTGGTGCAACGCCGCCCCCGGTGAGCTCTGCTGAGAGCTCCCCCCGCAGTGTTACCGGGATGGGGGGGCCCTACCGGGGGCACAGCTCGATGCCTAAACCCCCAAACCCCGTTAGGCTGCACCCCACTGGGATCCGCTCTCTCCATGCAGACCTTGCGGTGGGGTTGGGGGTGTTGGTGCGTAGGGCTTTGCTTTGCTTGTGCTGAACCCTCTGATTTTGGAGTGATGTAGGGAAGGGCGAGCGTTGGCTCTTCCCAAGGAGGGCAGCCAACACCCGCATCTTCTTGACTCAACGGGGTGTGTGTTATGGGAAGCCTCGATGCGTTGCCCCCAAAAAGCAGCAGTAGTGACCTGGCTTGGAGGGCTTCGGTTTGCCATGGTCGTATGGTGTGATGGGTGGGGAGCATGCAGGGGTCTGTCCCCGCTGGGAAGCGGGGTGATGGGATGCAGGCTGAGCCGAGCTGCAGGGAGCAGCCGTGCGGGGAGTTACATAAACTCCCCATCTGGCTGCCGAGCTGAGATGGGAAGGACGCCGTGGCCCTGTGCCCACTGCTATTCCCGGCTCACTCTTCCACCAGAGCTGATGGCAACACCGTCTTCCTTAAAGCGTCTCCCATATATCCCCCTCACATGGCAAAAAGCGGGGCAGTGCTGCGGCACACCCTGCTGTGGGGCAGTAGGTCTGGTGGGGGCCAGTGTCCGCAGATCCCTGGGTCCCTTTGGGATGGATCTGTCCTGGGAGTAGGGCTTTGGGCAGGGCAGGATTCCCCAGAGGGAGGCTGCTGCTTGCCGTGTCAGTTTAATGATTTCTAATGAGCAATTACCTCTAGTCAGTCCCCTAATTTCTGAATATCAATAAAGTTAATTAAACTCTGCATGTGTATTTCCTAGAGTGTTAGAGGTAGGGATGCCCTGAGAGGTGCTGAGCTCTTCCTGGGGCTGGGAGCTGTGGGGTTGCGCCCACCCCATGCCCCATGCATGGTACCAGGGCCAGGAGCTATGCAGGGGGCTCAGCACCCATCCCAAATCCCCGCCAGGTGCAGCTCCAACCCAGCACCAACCTCAGTGCAGCACTGCCTAACTCAGTGTGGCCTTGCCTTGATGATGGGGTTGTGTAGTGTTGGGGACAGGGCATTGTGATGTGGTGACGGGGCTCTCAGGTTCCTCATCCAGGCCAGGGGACTGGAGATGCTCCAGAGCAATGGCAATGCTGTCACCAGCCCTTACCATGCTGTGACGTGTGGGGTGCCCTGGCTTCTGGTGCAGCTCTGCTCCCCCCTTCCTGACCCCTTGGCGCCTACTGGAGCAGCTCCATGGTGCCACTGCAGCAAGGGAATGCAGTTCCAGGGCATGGCTCCTTGCAGTCTGAGGTCCTAGGAGAAAAGGTAGATGGCATGGCTGGGGGCACAGCACCTGGTGGTGCCTCCATGAGCTCCACTACCCCATCCACACTCAGCGGGATGTGCTGTGCCCACTGGGACAATGCACCTGGGGGGCACCAGGTCTGCAGCTGGGGCTCTGCATTCAAGGAGTGGGCCAGGGAAGCAAGGAAGCAAGCATCTGCTTTAGTAATTAACTGAGCACGTGCCCATCCCCTGCGTGCCTCAGATGAGTTCGTCACCGCCGTGCCGCCAGGCCAGGATTATCTGGATAATGCTCTTAAGCAGGGCAGGGGTGCCCCATGGGGCCATCCCCACTCACTCAGAAAACTCGTGGCCGTGGGCCATGCCCCAGGCTGGTGGCATTGGGATGGATTCGTCCTGGGGCTCTGCTGTGGGAACCAGGGTGCCACCAAGGGCACGGCAAGGGCAGCAGGGCTGGGTATGGAGCAGGGGGGACCCCCCCATGGTCTTGTAGGACCCCCCGGGTAGGTGTGGGGCTGCAGGGTGGGCTGGGACCCTGCGTGCAGACGCCCCGGGAGGCGGATGCAGTTGTGTCTCCAGTGGATCCGGCAGGAGAGGATAATTTAGCTTCCAATCAATTCTTTAAATGCGCACAATTGAAAGATTGCCTTTGAAAGCTGCCTATAACCAGGGAGGTAATGGATTCTCTCCAGTAACAGGCAGCAGCCTCCCTTCCTCCGGCTGCTGCGGGAGATGGGGCAGTGGCACCGTTCCGTGTCGCCATCCCAGGGCATCCCCAGGGACATGGGGTGGCCCCACTCTCTGCTGCCGTGGCCCCCAATGGGACTTGCCACAAGGTCCCATTGGCTGGCATCGGGGACACGTCCAGCTTGCAGCCTGCAGAAGGCAGCCCACGCGCTCGCCGTGCCGGTGGGGGTTATTACAGATATAATTTAAATGCAGTAACGAGCTGTGCTGAAGGGATCAAATATTAATCAGCTGCGAGAGCGCCGCTGTGACCCTGTGAAAATGGAGAGAGGTGCTCAAAATGCCAGATCTGCTCATGGCAGGTGGGAGCTGTGCCTGTAGGGTGGGCGATGGCCGTCCCCACTGGGATCCCGTGGGGGTGGCCGTAGCATCATCCCTGGGTGGATATCCTATTAGTGTAGGCCCTACACAGAGTGGTGATGGGGCTCTGGGTGGCATGTGGGGTGGGTTTTTTTTGGGGGGAAAGGATGTTTTTGGGGGTGAGGTTGTATGGGAGACCTCAGGGTGGGTTTGGTGCCTCAGTAGCTCAGTGTCTGTAGGATTGGGGTTGGGCTATGGGTTGGGGTTTGGCTGTGGGTTGGGGTTGGGCTGTGGGGAGGCTGTCTTGGCTAAGCAGCTGAATGCAGAGCTCAGCCAGCAGCGCTCACGCTCTGCTCGACCAGATTGCAATTCTTGTTGCTGGCAGCAGAAGGGGAGCCGGGGGGGGGATCTGCTCCCTGAGCAAACCATCGCCCGTACAAAACCCTGCTATTTCTTGCAGCCCTGAGCACCCAATAGGATGAGGATGGCCCCCCCAGGTGGCACTGGGGGCTGCTGCAGGGATCTCCACGCGTAGCTGCCGGGCCATTTGGGGTGCTGGGAGTGTGGGGGGGGGGGGGAGCACCACTGCAAGGCTGGCTGGCTCCGGCAGCGCGCACAGCGACAGCGATCAGGTCCGAAATAGCAGCAGACATGCAATTTATCATCGCTGCTGCTCATGGAAATTGCTGTACAAATGCATTAGCTCCACAGGGAGAGCGGGGAAGAGGGATTACGCAGGGCAGGGGCGTGGGGAGTGCGAGCAGCACAGGGGCACCAAGATGTAAGGTGCACGGCTCCCCACGGCCCCCACCCATCGGTGGCCCCAATTTGGGGTCGCTAAGGGAGGAGGGGGCCGTGCCATGCCCTGGTGCCCCCAGGCTCCTCGCTCGGTGCATCCCGGCGCGTGCCGGTGGTGTGTTGGGATGTCAGCCGGCCGTGGTGCTCCGGGGAACCGACATGTGACATGTGTCAGCAGGTAAATGACTGTTCCATTCAAGGAGAATGGCAAAACATACAAGGTCAAATGCTTCCCTGCGAGCACCGCCATGAATATTAATGCCGCGAGCTGCTGGGGCTGCTGGATGCACTCGGTGATGGCATCCCTGGGGCAGCACCTTGTGGGTCCCCTCCTGCCCCTGTCTGTCACCTCTCCAGCGATGGGATGACAGCGATGGGCCACCAGGGTGGTGTTGCCTGTGCCCACCCACCTGCTGCACATGCTCCTTTGCCACCCACCTGTGTTCTGCCTGCACTCATTCTTGTGCCAGCCCTGTTCCCTGCCTGCCTGTGCCCCCATGCATCATCTCACCCAGATTGTCCCTGTCCCCAGGCCGTGTCCACATCCCCGTGGACACTGAGGCAGGTGACGGAGATGGGAGCTGCCAGCAGCTCAGCACGTCTCTGTGCCCAGCCCAGTGGCAATGCACGTGCCCATCAGGATGGCTGGAGACCATGGGATGATGACAGGGGACCATGGGATTGTGGCTGGGGACCACAGGGCACTGAGCATGGCGCCGGCAGCCTGACAGCTCATTCATCGCAGCAGCCAGCCCCGGCCGCGGGGGGAAAGCCAGATTGGATTTTAAATTGGAAAACAAGCCTTCCATGGCCCCTTGCCCTTAGTCCTGGCTGCCCACACCAACTCCATCATCTTCGGAATGGGGAAACTGAGGCACAGAACAAGACAACACCTGGTGCAGCCGAGCGGCTCGCCCCGTCGCAGCTGCTTTGCTGGGTGCTGTGTTATTGCTTTATTCGCCGCCCGCATCGATCCGCGCTCCCCGGGCGGCTGCGTGGCTGCTTATTTATTTATTTGCGACACCAGCCGCGATTGATTTCTGCTGGGGGGGCCGCAGACGGATTAGTCTCCAGCATCTCTCCGGCTCGTGGCCGCCGTTAATAGACTCCCGCTCGGCAAAGCTGATGTGACGGATTAGGACCCCGGCCCGGCCGCAGCCACGTGCCCCGCATGTCAACAGGCCCTGGCAGGCACAGCACGGGGTGTAGCGGCCCTTTTTCCCCCTTCCCTGAGTGCCAACCCCCTGGGTAGCGAGGTGCCCTGTCGCCAGCCCCGTGGCCACTGCAGGGAGCCAGGAGGGACACAGCCATGGCGGAGATAAGCAGCTTAGAGACATCCGCGGAGGTGGAGGCTGTAATCTTGGGTGGTAACATCTGGGCACAAGCTGGCTTGGCCCAAGAACCCTGAGTGCTCCAGGGGTCAGCAACACCTCAAGTCCTGAGGCTCTCAGGGTACCCAGAGCATCTCATGGTACCCAGAGCATCCCATAGTACCTGGAGCATCTCACGGTACCATGGGGGTGTGATGGACCCCAGTTTCCCCACTCATTGCATGGGGTGGCTGCGGTGGCTCTCACGCAGCGCAGGACAAAGCCTGGAGCACTAATCTGCCATTAAAGCCTGAAAGAGATTTTGGCGCCCTTCAGTATAAACTCATTAACTTTTATGTTCTAATAAATGGATCCTATTAGAAAATAATTCTGGTGGTGCCGGGGGGCAGGTTACCCTTTTGGAGCCGGTGTGTGTGCAGAGGGGTGGCAGTGGTTGCACGGGGGACAGGGTGACAGCAGCACCTGGTGGCTCCCCACACGCCACTCTCCGGGGATAATGTCTCTTAATAGTCCCTTAAAAGTGGCAGTCACAGAGTAATTAATCTTCGCGGGGCCCTGCCCTGCTACGGCTCGGTGTAATTACCTGGTAATTGGCAGTATCGTGTCATCAGCGCCGGTGCGTGGCACCGCATGGCAAGGCGTCAGGATGCCGCGTGTCACGGCAGGGGTGGGCACACCTTAACGTGAGCTGTGGTGCAGCTGTGAGTTAATTAGCCATGCTTAATTGCCTGGGCATCTCTGGTGAGGGGCGTGCAGCGCTGAGGTGCGGTGGAGCCCCGCTGCATGCGGTCAATGCGCCTGTTTGCCTTCCATGCTCTGTCCCTGTTTACCCAGGAACGTGTCCTCGATAAAGCAATCAGCTTTATTGACAGCTCTCCACTGCAGCTCTCCTCTCCATGGCACGGCATAGCTCGGCTCCTCTGCTGGCACCATGGCCAGTGGGACCCGGCGGCGCCGCTGCCCTGGGTGGTGCAGCACCAGCCCTGTGTACAGCATTGATCCGCAGGGATGTGATAGTGCTCGGGGCAGCACATGGCCCTTGGTGAAGTGCTGGACCCCAGAGCAGCACCAGTGCCCGGAGCAGCTTTGATCTGTGATGAAGAATTTGTCCATGATGAAGCATCAGCCAATGGTGCAGCACGGGTCCTTGGTGCTGCATCAGTGCATGGTGCAGCATCGGGCCATGAAGAATTGCTCCATGATGAAGCATAGGTTCGTGGCGTTGTATGGGTTTGTGGTGTTGCATCAATCCATGATGAAGCACTGCTCATGGTGCAGCAGAGGTCTGTGACACAGCACCAGCATCCCCAGTCCAGTGCCAGTGCCCAGTGCAACATCATGGTCCATGATGAAATGGTTCATGATGGAGCATCAGTCATGATGCAGCACTGGATGACAGTGAAGCATCACTCTACGGTGCAGCACTGGTGCATGAGGGTACAGCACTGCTCCTCATCACACCCAACTCTCTCCCCTCCCAGGCTTCAATGGGCTGGAGAGGAAGACCAGTGAGAGTGCTGAGGCCGAAGGGGACCCCACAGCTCTCCCCACACCGGCTGAGCGCGAGGCCGAGGCGCACTTCGTCAGCACAGCACCCACCCTGAAGCTGCTCAACCACCACCCGCTGCTGGAGGACCTGCTGCACGAGGCCTTCTTGAAGAAGGACTACCTTGCCCAGGCGCCCTTCCCACCCGGCCTGCCTGGCCCCGTGCTGCCTGATGATGCCCTGAGGCTGGACCCTGGACCCCCAGCCCCCCATATCCCACCGCGTGCCCCCGCTTTGCCCAGGGTTGCCTTCCCTACCGCCCCACTGACCACACCAGCTGGGCGCTTGGGGCCATGGGGGGAGCCCTGGGGGGTCGCGCCAGGCACTGACCCCTCACAGCCCCTTACTGGGGGGTCAGGATCGAGCCCTGCAGCCTCCAGCCAGCCGCCCACCTTGGGGGCCACTGGGGTCTCTGGGGATGAGGAGGGGACCACCACTACCTCCACCATCACCACCACCACTGTCACCATGCTGCAGGGACCAGGTGAGCGTGGGGAGGGAGATGGGGTTGGGGGAGATGTGGGGCTAACACAGGGGTCTCCTTGTCACCAGCACCATGCAACCGGACACTGGCGGGTCCCGAGGGCTGGCTGGTGTCCCCAGAGCCAGCCAGTGCCCCGTATGACAGCAGCATGGACTGCACCTACACCATCTCCGTCTACCCTGGCTATGGTGTGGAGATCAAGGTGAGATGTTGGGGGGTGAGCATGAGTCCCACATGCATGGCTTTGGGTCCTGTCCCTCTCCTTGTCCCCACCTTTGTGCCATGAGCCAACGCGAGCCAGCTCAGGGCATCTCTCACCCTTGGGTTATGGAGCAGAGGTGTGGATGCACGAGTTGGGTGCAACGCCCATTGGCCACCGGCTGCTGTGATTGGCACCTGTTGATGAAACAGCAATATAGGATTTAATTAACGACAGCATTCACCCAATCTGGCATCACCAATAGCTGACAGCGAGCAGAATGCATCGGCACAAGGCTGCTGCTTGCTCCGTGCTCAGCCCCAGCTCGCAAAGCAGCACTCACTGTTGCCGCCGTTCATCACCGCACAGCACTGCTTAATTAACATCATTAACAGCAAATTGCTCCGGAGCGCTGGAGCACATGCCTGGTTGCCGTGGGCCCAGCCGCGCCGCGGGGCTGCACTGCTCTCCATGCCGCGGGGAGATTTATGGCGATGCTAAGCGTGTTTGAAAGGCGCTGCCCGCGCCGACAAGCTCCAGCGCGCTATCGACTGCGGGAAATCCTGCAGCGTGGTGACACCTCGCCGTCCCCAAAGGTGCAGAACATCAGCCTGGCAGACGGGGAGACGCTGACAGTGGAGAGCGCAGGGGGCCTGGAGCCGGCGGTGTTGGCCAACGAGTCCTTCCTGCTGCGGGGCCAGGTTATACGCAGCCCCGCCAACATGCTCACCCTGCGCTTCCAGAGCCCCCGACCCACCAGCCCCGGCTCCTACCGCTTCCAGTACCAAGGTACGGGGCGCTGCTGCCACCAGCTGGGATGGTCCCATCCCTTTAGGGTCCCTCTGTCCCCATGGGGTGCCCTTGTTCCCCTTCCTGCATGACACCATTGTGCAGCACAGTGATGGCAAGTGGGCACCAACCAGCAAGGTGGATTAGCTTGAGCAATGCTTGTCTCACTGAGCATCCCCAACATCAACAATATGCAGAGAGCTGGGATTTAGGGTGTTTGGTGTGGGACCCCCACAGCGGGGTATTACAGATGGGTCTGTCTGGCTCCATGACATTGCCACCCATTCCCAGCCTACCTGCTGAGCTGTCCCTTCCCGGCACGGCCCGCCTTTGGTGACGTCTCAGTCAGCAGCCTGCACCCTGGTGGGGACGCCCGGTTCCGCTGCACCACGGGCTACCAGCTGCAGGGTGCCCACCTGATCACCTGCCGCAATGCCACCCAGCCCTTCTGGAGCGCCCGTGAGCCCCAGTGCATGGGTGAGCTCTGCGTGGGGACGTGGCCGGTGTCACTTGGGCACCTGCTGACAATCTCTGTCCCGCAGCGGCGTGCGGCGGGGCCATCCGTAATGCCACAGTGGGACGTGTCATCTCCCCGGGCTTCCCTGGGAACTACAGCAACAACCTGACCTGCCACTGGCTGCTGGAGGCTCCCCCCGGCCACCGCCTGCATCTCCACTTTGAGAAGGTTTCACTGGCAGAGGACGATGACAGGTTTGGGTCCACACAGCACGGGAATGGGGGAGCGGGGGCACCCTGGGACAGCTCTGCGCCATGTATGGGGATGGAATGTGTTAGCCATGTTCAAGGGTGAGTGCTGTTGGCCACACTCAAGAATGGGTACTCTTGTCTGTGCCTTGGGATGGGGACCATTGGCCATGCCCAAGGATGGGTGCTGTTATCCATTCCTGGGGATGAGAACCGCTGGCCATGCCCAAGGATGGGTGCTGTTGGCCATGGCTGGGACCATGTGCAGTTGGCAGTGCTGAAGGATGCCACTGACCAGGCCCGATGGCGGGCACAGTTGGCCACGTCCAAAAGTGTCGCTTGCCATAAATGAGGATGGGCACTATGGCCATGCCTCGGGATGGGTGTCATTGGCCATGCACATGGTTGGTTGTGGTTAGCCATGGCAGAACCCTGAGCCTGCTGCACCTGGGCAGGCTCATCATCCGCAATGGGAACAACGTGGAGGCACCTCCAGTATATGACTCCTATGAGGTGGAGTACCTGCCCATTGAAGGACTGCTCAGCACTGGACGCCACTTCTTTGTGGAGCTCACCACCGACAGCAGCGGGGCCGCTGCAGGCATGGCACTGCGCTATGAGGGTATGGGGCATGGGCACCGGGGGACACCCGGGCATTGCCATGTACCCCTGGCCCCCACAGACCTCAGCACTTGTGCCCACAGCCTTTGAGCAGGGGCACTGCTACGAGCCCTTCGTCAAGTACGGGAACTTCACAACCAGCGACCCACGGTACCCTGTGGGCACCACGGTGGAGTTCAGCTGTCACCCTGGCTACACGCTGGAGCAAGGCTCCACCATCATAGAGTGCGTTGACCCCAGTGACCCACAGTGGAACGAGACGGAGCCGGCATGCCGTGGTGGGCACTGGAAGTGGGGGGGATGCGGGTGGTGGAGCAGAGGGACTGGAGCTGGGATTGGGCCACTGTGGATGGTGGAACCAGCATGGCGTGTTGCATGCTGGTGGGTAGGAGCACTGTGGGATCCAGAGGCAATGGTGGGTGCTAGATCTGGGGTGCCAAATGGGGGGTTGTGAGGGATGCTGGATCCAGGGTGCCATGGTGGGTGCCACGGTGGTTGTTTGCCATGGTGGGTGCTATGGCGTGCTCCCGCAGCGGTGTGCAGTGGGGAGCTGATGGACACGGCCGGCGTGGTGCTGTCGCCCAACTGGCCGGAGGCGTACGGCAAAGGCCAGGACTGCATCTGGGGGCTGCACGTGGAGGAGGACAAGCGCGTCATGCTGGACATCCGTGTGTGAGTGCAGGGGTCTGTGGGACATGGGCCACCTGGGGGGGACACCCTTTTATTCCCCACCCTTGTTCTCCACATGCTGCAGGCTGCGGCTGGGCGCAGGGGACGTCCTCACCTTCTATGATGGGGATGACCTGACAGCACGCATCCTGGGCCAGTACACGGGTGCCCGCGGCCGCTTCAAGCTCTTTGCCTCCAGTGCCGACGTCACCATCCAGTTCCAATCTGACCCTGGCGCCGGGGTCTTCGCCTATCGGCAGGGCTTTGTCATCCACTTCTCCGGTGAGCCCCATGGTGGGGACGGGTGCTGTCATTCCCATGGCCCACTCACCCCCTGCTGTCCCCGCAGAGGTGCCCCGCAATGACACATGCCCTGAGCTGCCTGACATTGCCAATGGCTGGAAGACCGCCTCACAGCCTGAGCTGCTGCACGGCACTGTCGTCACCTTCCACTGCTACCCCGGCTTTGAGCTGGCTGGTGCCGACCTGCTCATGTGCCACTGGGACCTGACGTGGAGCGGTGACCTGCCATCCTGCGAGCGGGGTGAGCAGGGTGACACATCCCATGTCCCCTCCTGCCACCCCGTCCCACAGTCACTGTCACCGCCTGTCCCTACAACCCACAGTCACCACCTGCCGGGACCCCGGGGACGCCGAGCACAGCCGCAGGGTGGTCTCCAGCCCCAAATTCCCAGTGGGGTCCACCGTGCGCTTCGTCTGCGATAAGGGCTACGTGCTGGCGGGCGCCGGGCTCCTCACCTGCCACGACCGTGCGTCGGGGGGACCCAAGTGGAGCGACCGCCTGCCCAAATGCATCCGTGAGTCGGGCATCCCGAGTGCACACCACCACGGCTGATGGCACGCAGTGGGTGTGACACAATGCCATTGCCCACAGCGGAGGCATACGAGCCATGCCACAACCCCGGCGTGCCTGCAGGCGGGCGGCAGAGCCCCGAGCGGCGGCTGTACCCGGCGGGCAGCACGCTGCGCTTCTCCTGCACCGCTGGGCGGGTGCTGCTGGGTGAGGGCAATCTGCGCTGCCTGCCCGGGCACCCCTCACGCTGGAGCGGCTCACCTCCCATCTGCAAGGCGGGTGAGCAAAACCCTCTGCCCCTGTATGACTCCATTTTCCCCCCTTGCTTCCCACCTATGTTGGGTTGTTTCTCCCCATCCTAGCTTCCTACGATGAGTTTTACAGCAATCGCAACCTGGATGGTAAGGGGGCTTCAGGGCACCCTTGGGTGCTGGGGTGCAATGGGCACCCAGGGTGAAGCCAGCACTGGGTGCCCTCATTGAGCCCCCACTCTCCCGGGCAGCTGTGGCCAAAGCTGTGCCCTCAGGGACAGCACTGGAGGGCACCAACGTGGCCATCGCCATCTTCCTACCTGTGCTGGTGGTGGCCCTGCTCATCGGAGGCGTTTACCTCTACTTCTCCAAGTGAGTGCCTGCTGCTCCCCGTGGATCCCCAGCCCCACTGCCGCCTGCCCAACTCCATCTCCATCTCCTCCTCCAGGCTGCAGGGGAAGCCAGCCCTACAGCTGCCCCTTTCCGGATCCCACCCCTATGATCACATTACCGTGGAGTCGGCTTTTGACAACCCCACCTATGAGACAGGAGTAAGCACTGGCCCCCATGCCCTACCAGCCAGGGTGTGCACCCTGGGGACCAGGGGTAGAATGTGATGTGCGCCCCAGGACCATGGAAAGGAATGGGATGTGCACCATGGGGACCATATATGGGATGAGATGTGAACACCAAGCACCATGCATCCAATGGGCTACGTGTGCCACAGGCTGTACAGTGGGTGGGACATGCATCCAAGAGCCTATGCATATACGTGACAGGACATACATCTCAGGGAGCATGTATGGGATGTGCATCCCTGAGGCCATTCAGGGGATAGGACATAGATCACATGGACCATGTAGAGATGGAATGTTATTCCCAGAGGCTGCACACACATGGATGGGACCTCCATCTGATGACCATGCATGGGATGGGACATCCACCTGGGGGCCACGTAAGGGATGGGATGTTCAAACCTGTGGCTGTCCATGGGATGTGCCCCCTGGGTCCCCAAGGATGGAGGGGGGGGGCATCGCACAGCACCAGTGAGTGTCCAACCCCTCGCAGTCTGTTTTCTTTGCAGGAAACGAGGGAATATGAGGTGTCCATCTAGGCGAGGGTGCAGCAGACCCCTCCCAGGATGCCCACGCCCGCCGGCCCTCGCCGTGGTGCTGGGCACACCTCTCGCAAGGAGACTCAAGCGGGAGCCACCCCACACACACCCCAACCCGCCCGGACCCCCGTGGGGTCTCCCCCAGCCCCACTGCCCCCTGATCCCTGCTCTGGGTGGGCACGGGACTCTGAGCTGGTAGGACTCCCTGGGCCACATCCTGACCCCCCTCCCAGGAGCAGCAGTCCCCCTCCCGGCCCCAGCGACGGAGAAGCGACCCCCGGATGGGGCAGGCGCAGTGAGGAGTCCCCGGGGCTGCAGCCTGAAGGTGCTGGGGATAGGGGCCAGGTCGCGGAGGGGGGGCAATGGGGTCCGCTGGGGAGGGCTAAGGAAACCTCGGGGTGCCCTCACCCTTCACCCACTCCAAGCACCCCGACGTCTCCCAGAGCCACCCCCGATACCCCAAGCATGCTGCGTCCCCCCGCTGCCCCCGCAGCACCTGCTCGCTTCCCCCTCCCCAGGGTGCCCCCCACCCCTGCACGTCCCGGCACCCCACGAGGGCTGGATCCGGACCCCCAACCCCACGGTGACAGGGTGGGCAGGGGGGGCACTGAGCATGGCTGTGTACCCCCACCCCGGACCTGGTCACGCCTAGGGCTGGGAGTTCTGTCCCCGGCCGATGTAACATAGGGTCCCGTTCCCCAGCCGCGCGTACCCCGTTTTGGAGAGGAGCCCCTGTCCCTTCGCCCATCTTTTGGTTGTTTCATTAATAAAAAAAAATGGTGTTTTAGAAGAAAACGTGGCATGTTGATGAGCGAGGGGTGCGGGTGATTGACACCGGGGTTCCCTGGGATTTGCGGCAGAGGGGACCCCCTGCACCCACTGTGCACCCGGCGTGCACCCCTTCCCTCCCCGCTTTCCGGGTGCACTGTAGCTTTAAGGGGCGACGACGCCCGGAGCTGGAAGGCCCACCCCGGCGCGCCGACGCGCCAAACGCAGCGCGCCCTCTGCCGGCGCGCGATCCGCACCGCCCTGCTGTGCGTCGTGACGTCACCACGCCGCTCTCTCTCACCCCACCCCGGAACGTGACGGTCGCCACGCGCGTGATGCGCACGCGCGAGGGAGGCGCGGGGCGAGCCGGGCGCAGGAGGCGGAGCCAAAAGTGCGCGCACGCGCGGTGCCCCGGCGCGCGCGCCGCCTGAGCCGAAAGCGGGGGAGGGGCGGCTGCGCGTGCGCAGTTGCAGGCGGGCGGCGGGGCGCGGTCTGCGCGTGCGCGG
>JACDJE010000270.1:346078-376730 GCA_016647715.1 Pavo muticus | reverse complement strand
CCTTCACCCCCCCGGCCCCGAGCCCCGTGGCCATAGAAGGAAGTGCGGCCGCTCGCCCAATCCCCGGTGGGGGCCCTCCCGGGCACGGACGGGGCGGGCTCGGCCTTATCCCGGCCCCACCGAGCCGTGCGCTATGGGGGGCGCTGGGGGTCATAGTGCGGGCGGCCCTCAGAGCCCTCTGTGTGTATATGCGTGTCCGCAGCAAATCCAGGCCCTGCTGGCTCCCCCTAAGAGCGAAGATGGGGAGAAGAGGAGCAGGAGGCCCGAGAAGGAGCCCAGGAGAAGTGGCAGGGCCACTAACCACGACAGCTGCGATAGCTGCAAGGAAGGAGGGGATCTGCTGTGCTGCGATCACTGCCCCGCCGCTTTCCACCTCCAGTGCTGGTAAGGCTCCGTGCTCCCGTCCTCCGGGTCTGTGTCCCTGCGGTTGGGGCCCCCGTTAAATGCCTGCCTTGGAGCGGGGGAAACTAGACAGAGCTGTGAGCCCTGCTGTGCTCTGTGACCCCCCCCCTTTAAAAGCTACCGATCCACACCTAAAACCCCATCCGGATGCCTTCATGGCGTGGGCACGCTGACCCCAGGCCCTCCTTTCTTTCTGTGCCCGGAGGCCTAAAGGAGAACCCAGGCCTCTGTCTGCCCGCTGCCTTCCTCCCCGCCTGCGCCCGACTTCCCCTCCTCTCTCCTCCAAACACATCCCCGTCCCCCCCCAGCCCCCCGGCCCCAGCCTTGAGGGGATTCACAATGCTGTCCCTGCGCTGGGCCCGGCCTTCCCGGCGCTTCCGTGCTGCAGCGGCTGCTGGGAATAATGGAGGTTGCTGTCTCTGTGTCTCCCTGCCTCACTGTTTACAATATGGCGACCTTCCTTTAAATTATATTTTTATTCTCAGCGCCATTTTGGCTGCATATGTGACTTCCAAACCCTTGCAGCGCTTCCTGAGTATCTCGATTGTGAAAATACCTTCCCTGCAGAAATCCGGGGCTCCGGACTTTTTAAATTGGCTCGGCTTATTTCTTTCCCTCCTTTTTCCTTTCCTCCTGACTCCATAGACACGCTTATCTCATCCGTGGGGAATGGCTGCTGTGAATTTCGGGGTAGCCGGGCCCTCTTGCTTGGAGTTGTGCGGCTTGGTTGATAAAAGCAGATCTTTTTGCATGCAAATCTGGAGCTGGAGGTGCGCGCGGAGGCGGTTGCGACGCCGTTCGGTGGAGGCTGCAGCAGGGAGGGCTCTGGGGCCTCACCTCGGCCCTTCCCATGCACACAGCACAAAGCCAGCCCTCAACTTTCCGCAGCTGAGTTCTCCTCCGTTCTGCACCAGGAGATGCAATGGGGGCTGCAGTGCCCGTTCTGCTCGCTCAACAGTTGACACAGGCGGAGGGTTTGTGTTAAATTAGCACAGCCAGAGTGGATAATGGAGTGGAGGAGGGAGCGGGGCGAGTCAAACAGCTGGAGCTCAGGCGTACCGAGTATTCTTCCCTAGGGGAGATTTTTTAACCACATTCCTTTCTCTCTTTTATGCTTTGGAGCTTTTTGTTTGCTACCCCGTTACAGCTGTCTCTGTGTTATTTTTTTTTACCTATTTTTTCCCCCTCTTTGCACGGTGGTTGTGCCGCGTTTCTATGCTAATTGCAGGTCTCTGAACACTTATTAAGCTGATTGCTGATACCGGGAGAGCCGAGTGTGCGGTCGCAGTTGTGCAGGGAGTGTCCCGTTAGCAGCACACGGCCAGACCAGCCCAACAATGCTGTAGCGAGCAGCCATGACATCATCCCTCCTGCCCCGAGGAAGTGCTGCTGGTGGTTGGGCACATCCTCTGCATTTACTAGAATGACACTGACTTTTTTTTTCCTCCGACCTTCTCTGCAGGCTTTAATTTAAGGTCTTTTTTCTTACATTAGGTATAGCTGCTTTAAACTTGAGTGTTTGCTTGCAGATGCTGTTGAGTGCATCCTGAGCCTTCTCTTGCAGAGGCTTCACGCTTGGGTTTTCAGATGGAAGGGCTGTGACTAATGCTGCAAAGTTTAATTGACTCCGAATCCTGGCTCATCCTAACTGTAAATGGGTCCACTCTGTGCACGGTGAAACCTGGCTATGATTCATGACTTAATTTGGCAAGATTCTTGTAGCCAGTGGGAAATGGCCATGTAAATCAGCCATCTAGAGAGGTTTGGCTGTTCTCAAGTTGGTTAGTTGATCATTACAAGAATTCTTTGGCTAACTAGTCACCCTTCAGGACAGAAGCAGAAGGTGCAGCTCTGGTTATTCCTTCCCGCTTTTGTTGTTCCCTTGCTTGGGCTGTCTCTGGGTGAGCACTCAGGAGCAGCAGAAGCCCCGGCCCTGCCGAGGCCTTGGAGCAAACCAGGTTGTCTCAAAGCGATGCTTGGCTTCTATATCCATGTTTTCTTCCCTTCACCTTCTACATCTTGCACAGAGTAAGCTTCCGTTCAGGATATAAACTCAGGCACGAAGGCAGCACTTGAAACTTCCTTTCTGCCTTTTTTTTTTTAATTATTGTTTTTATTTAAAGAATAGCAGCTGTAATGCAGTGCTTGTTTAAGTGATTTTGAATAGCAGTTTAGCTATGCTGGCTGAATTGCGTTGGCAGCTTAACTGTTCTTTTAATATTTATTGTAAGCTTTCGTGCTAGGTTGCATTTATTATCCATAAAGCAAAAAGAAAAAAGAGAGGGCGTTTAATTGGCCAAGGGATTGTGATCAGTCAATAAAAGGGGAGGTCAGGGTGTGGGACAACCCCAGCTCAGTGTCCGCAGAGCAGTTTCGTTTCTGCCTACATAGAAACGATGCTCCATGGCACTGTGCTGTGTGAGCCCGCCTGCTCAAAATCCCCCAAACTTCCCAAGTCTGACAGCATCACACCTCTCTGATGGGAAACAAGAAGCTGTGTCGATGCGCAGTGGGAATGGCTGCTCTCCTAGAGGTGGAAGGGCTGTCCTGGTTCAGCTGTTGGGGTTTCAGCTGTTCTCACAACACAGAGTCACTGCTTTGGTGTAAGACTCCGGGTACTGGTGGGGTGCTGCAGGTACGGGGCCTGGTGGGAGGGAGGTGGGGAAGTGCAAAACCCTTCGGATTCAGCGCCTTTGGGTTAGTATCACAGACAGGTGATTGTCTTCAGGTTTGAATTTCAAGGTGTTTTTTCCTCTCCTTGCAAACAATATGTGATTTTTTAGCTCCTAAGTCTGGCTTTGGTTGTGCTATTCGCTTGGGTCACGGGGCAGTGCCTGCGTTTCCATTCTCATGTTGTCTTAACTCAGGCCTCTGCGTTCCACCTTCACGCATTTGAAAAAGAAGTTTTATTGTCCGTCCCCATCTGTACCCTCCTCCTCCTGGGTGTGTGACTGCTCAAGTTCCCCTTATTTTCTTATGCCTGTTTGCAAAGTGAGCGATGTTGCAAATTCATTACAGCGTCAGCAGAGGATTAGAAGGATCCCTGGGAGAGGAGAAGTTTAGTTAGCAACAGGGGGAGGGGAATTACAGCCCAGTGTTGTGCTTCTTTGCAAGTCCCACTGTGTGGAGGAGCCCTCTTAGAGCTGCTCACCCAGCTGAGCTCCACTGTTCACATCCCTCTTATGATCATGTGCTGCTGTGGAAGCATTGCTAGCACGGCAGTGACCTGAGCTGCCCCAACCCCACCGGCAGCCCATCACAGTGAGCAGACAGTGCCATGCAGTCGTGCTGCCCAGCACCGGGCTTCCCTTTGCTGCACCCGTGGCTCTTCTGGGAGAAGCACACCGCGTCCCCGCTGGGTCCTGTGAGCTCCATCAGCCTTTCTGCCTCTTTATGTTTATATTTGGAGCGTTTGGCTCCGTTTCCTCTCAGCTTTGGCAGCCTTCTCCCAAATGCTGTTGTCGAAGAACTGGAGTAACAGAGCTGCAAAGAGAAGAAACGAAGCTCGGCTCGCCTGAGTCTTGCATATTTTCTGTGAGTCACATCAGTTAAACTCTTTGCACGTAGAATGGAAAAAAGCTGTGTTTAACTGTAGGACATTAGTAACTCTTTCCCTACCTTATTCAAGTCTAAAATGGCCTGCCTTATCTTGGCATCTAGCTGTGATTTTGCATAAATATCCATTCTGTGTGAGGGGTGAGGAGGAAAGCATTAGCCTGGCTATTGTCTTTGCTATTCATGCCCCTCAGGTGATGCTTTGGTCACCTCAGGCTTTCAGGTGTAGCTTTGAAAGGCCCAAAGCGTCGGCAAGGAGCAGCAGGATGGGCGGAAAGCTGCCCTGCAGGCTGACTTAGCCCTAGGAAAAGTGTTGGGGAAAGCCAGCAGCTTATTGTGCGTCTGCTTGTGGTATTTCAGTACTGCTGGGGCCACTGTAGTCCAGATCCCAAAGCAGAAGGAAGCAGTTGCTCTGGCCTGGTTTCTCCGTGCAGAGGTCACTGCGCATGTGCCTGCAGATGTGGTAACATGATCGGTCTTGGCAGTTCTCTGAAGCAGAGTTGTACCAATGAAATCTTGTGCTCTCCTTATTTTCGTCCTAAATCTCTCGGTGCAAAACCAGATAAGGTCAAGCTAAAGGTGTGACCTTAAGCTGAGGGCGCCGGGAAACCACTGATAAGAAGAACTTCAGGAGCTAATGTTAATTTTTTGCGACCAGCAAATGACGATTCTCGCCTGCGTGCGTGAAACCGAGCGTGAGCACAGCGTGCAGCGTGGGCAGGAGAGCAGCACTCGCATCACGCCGCGGGTCACAGCAAGGCGGTGAGCTCGCGAGGCTTTGGGATGCTCTCCGTATCAACAGGGGGGATGTTTAACTGCTTCACTTACGCTTTGTCTTCAGGCGCAGCCCAGCGTTGTGTCGAACATCCGTAACCCGAAGGGCACAGTATGAGGCTGTTAATAAGGACAGCTCTCCACTGTGTTGTCCCTTGGCTTGGGAAGGTGCCACTTTAATGTTGACCGGGACTCGTGGAGCTGAGAACTCTTTTTTTGTGTGCTGTTGTGGGGTTGTTGTTTGAGTGGCCCTGAAAAAGCTGTGCTGGTGGCAGTGGCTCATTGGGAAGCAGCGCGCGTGGCCTCGTTAGCTGCTCCTCCTGCCATGTCAGACCTGCAGGCGTGACTCACGGGAGCTTTGAAAACATGGAAAGGTCTTCCCAGAGGAATTCCAGCTCCTCTAGGCATTTGCAAAGGAAATTCTTAATTGGATTAGATTCATAATGCTAATCTGCTAATGACTGTTTGTTATGGAGATCTTAGTGCTATCCTGTAAATATATTCACCTTAATTTAGCTCGCCTTGTGCCTTTTTATCGCACACCAGCTCAGTGCTGTTAAGATGATACAGCTGCCTGCAGATCTTTCAGCTGGGAACGGGAGAGGGACCGCTGTGGGTGGTACACGAAGTGCTGTAATGCTCTCATAATTCTCACTGCTGTTTCCCAGAGCTGCTTTAGATGGGGTAGGAAATGGGGATCTGCAGGTGTGGATGTTAAGCTGCGTTGATTCTATGCTGACTCAGTGGTACCTGGCAGGTTCTGGAGCCTTTCCTGTGCTCTGGAGCCCTGTTAGTGGTCAGGTGGGTAGCAAGGAGCTGGAATCCACTGGGAAGAAAGCAGTTACTTACAGGAAAGAGATGTATCTTCCTGAAGGCAAGTGTTGCAAAGTCTGAGCCTTCAGGGAGCTGCCTGTTGGAATATAAACCACATGTGAGAATGACTACCTGTTGTTTTTTCAACCACTCAGGAAGTAAGCTTGGACTTCAGAAAATGCTAATGATCTCAGAATATAACATGGCTTTGTTCTAAGGGATATGGAGTGCTGGATTCAGTATCTTGCCACATCGAGTTACTGGCAAACCTTGGGATTTTACACCACGATCAGAGGAGGCTTTTTCTTAGAGCAGTCAGCGCCCCACAGCAGCTCAGTGCCTGCCCAGCTGTTGGAAGGAAGGCTGCAGTGTCTGTGTAAGCTGAGTGAAAACGGTGTAGTACCTTCCCTTTAATGAAGGAGCTGACGGGTTCCAGCAGTCAGGTGGTTCCATACCCTTTTAGGGTGTGGAGTAAATGCTTCCTGGAGTCAAAAAGAAGGAAAGGAATGCTGTAAATCACCCGTCCAGTCGCTGTGTCAGACAAAAAGCGTCTCGGGGCAGCTGGGGGGAAGGCAGAGCCAAACCCAGCACCAACCTATTTCTGCTGACGTCTGCTCTGCACGAGTCACTTGAAGTAAACTAGATGGAGCTGGAGATTACCGACTTTGAACCCCGCAGAAAGCAGTGGCCTGAGGATGCAATTTGGCAGGCTGAAAACCCCATGCTGAATTCCTGGCAAGCGGGAGTGATTGGTGTGAAGCACCTGCCTGCAGCCACTGACTTGGGGCAGGCATCACGTGAGCTTCCCGGAGATCTGAGGCTAGAATAGCAACAGGAGCAGGATGTGAAGGTGATCGGGAAAGGCAGAAGGGATTTATACCCTCTCTTAGGGTTTTTTGGGGGCTGGGAGTGGAGGGATATTTGCATTGCTCTTCATTTCCCTTTCCTCCCCAGTGCTCTTGGGAAAGCCTGGCCCACCCGTAGGTGTTGGAATTACAGCTCGCTGGTGTCTGTGTGAAACTGAATTCATGTTTTTGCTTTTATGGGCTGTGTCTCAGCTTCCTCTGATGTGCTGCTTTCTCTGCTTTTGGTCTCTCTTTGCCACCTTATTGCTTCTGTCCTTTCAGCCCCTCTCCTTTGAACACGCTCGGTATCGCTGGGGCTGAATGCGTTCACCTTTCAGAAACCTCTCAAACCCGTGTTTTCCTCTTTTTGCAGCAGTGCTGTCTCTTCATTTATTGTTCTTTCGAGACAAATTTGGGTGAACTGGCTCTCACTAGAGCTGTGTTGTTCCTCAGCCCTGTTTCTTTTCTCTGTTGCTTCCCTATGTGTCCTCCTGCTTTGAGAAGATGACTTCTAATCTGTTAAGAAGATGGTGCTATAGAGATCTGAACACTTAATGATGAACGTGGCCATTGAATTCAGGCTATTGTTACCATTGTCTGCAGCACAGGCGCAAGGAGTGGTGCATGGGATAGAATGGGGATGTGCAAAATGCCTGAATTTCAGAGTGTGACCCAAATTTTCTGAAGTCAACAAGTCTTCCTATTGACTTCTGGCTAGAATACAAAGCCAGGCAGTTCACTTGCAGGTATGCCCCAAATTGCAGAGTTCAGAAGCAGCCAGGCTAATTTAGAAGCAAAACAACAGCAAACAGAAGCAGACGACTGGAGGGCACGAGTTCCTTTCAATCACGTTTATTTATATAGATATATACTTTTGTATATGGAAATCCAATATCTTGAAAACCTCTTCCTTTAATTTTTTCCTACTGTTAATGAGAGTAATAACTAATGGCTTGCCTGGGGACCGGTCTCTAGGCTGGGTTCTCCCTATGAATAGAAGCAAGCAATTACATCAGGGGATCACATGTTTACCTGAGGCTTAACCGTTTCATTGGACGCTCCTGGCTGTCAGGTCTGAGACAGAGAGCTGCACTTCAGTGTATGCAGGAGGAAGAAAGAAGTGTGTGATGAATGCTGTGTTGGATGCAGCATGCCTGGCGACATAGGGATGTTAGCATACCTTTGTCTTTCCTTGCTTGCATCTTGCTTCTCTCTATCTGGCTGTATCACGGTGTTTAATCCTGCCTCTGTTCTCTGTCTGTTGCTCAGCCCTTGTTTCTAACCCTGTTTGAGAGGTGTGTGCTGAGCAAGGCACTGTTGCAGATGATGGGATGATCGGTGTCGTGTGAACGGCCGTTTCTGTTCTCCTCCTTACTGAGTGGCAGCCAAAGGAATCAGATGCTGACCTGTCCGGGATGTCCATCTCTCCCTGCTGGATGTACAAACATCTCCCTGCCTTTATATATACGTTCAAGACTTTGACTCCAGAGTAAACAAACTGACGCTGACTGCTGTTAAGCTTTTTTCCACTCGTTTCCTCTGGGGAGGGGCAGCTGTACTACAGATGAAAGTACAGCAGCTGATGCTCGGCCATTAACATGGGCTGCACTGCTGGCTGTAAGGGGGTATAACATATGCAATATGTGAGCCTACTGGAGCCCAGAAAACTCCAGAGCCTTTAGTTTGGATGTAATCAGGTCATGCTTAGAGGTCACTGAAGAGCTGAGCTCATCTGAAGTTTGGTGATCCCTGCTTTGGTGCTTGTGTTCATCAGCAGCATCGCTGCTTGTACTCTGAGCATCAGAATGGCCATTTTAACGAGCAGATGGAGTTTGAAGAACTTGCTGTAGAACCTCACTGCTCCATCTGTGCCAAGGAGCCATCCTGGCTACCAGAATGGAGGGGAGAGCTGTCGGCGTTCCTAATAATTACCTTTAGGATAACAAAGTCTTGCTTCCATCTTCACAGAAAATAGTAAGCTCTCTGACCCAAGACTTGCAGCAGGAAGGTAAGAGAGTTGCAGCACGGAAGAACCTTCACCAGGCTGCAGCTGCTGCCTGCGTTGTGGTTTCTGCCTGCAGCAGAGGCTCGGGGTGCCGTGTTCCAGGTGTCCTTCTGCAGGGCTTTGGAGCAGCTGTGAGTAGAGGCGTGTATCTGGGGCTTGGTAACGCTGTTTCAAAGAACTGGATGTGTAAATGATGCAACCTTCTCTGTGGCTCAATGGGTCGCTTGTAATGTGCACACAGTGCAGTTGGTTTCCTGGTTTGTTTTCGTTACGGCTGCCATTGAGGCCCTGCTGTAGGAAGCCAGGGAGCCTTGTTCTTTATGAAGCCGGTGGAACAGCTGTACCTCTATCCATCACTGGGATAAATAGGATCCAACAGCAGAGCCGGATGTTTCTTCCTCTGTCTTACTGGCAAACGTAACCGGCATCCTTCCTTGTAAGTCTGTCATTGAGTCCTGGTGAGGTAATGAGAAGATTTTTGCTGAAAACAACTGAAATCGAAGAGAAGTTACTGAAGAAGTCTCCGCCAGACAGACACCAGGTCGTCTTCCTGCTGCCGTTACCCCAGAGCTGTCAGCCTGCCTGCGGGCGAGATGGCCACCAGGAGTGCCACGTGGAAATAGCTCCTGGTTAGCTGCTAACTGGTTCCTTTGAGAGCTGAGCCCGGTTTGTGCTGAAGAAGGTGCCATTCTTTGAGCGTTTGTTTACTTATTTATCGAGGTCAGCAAAGTAAAGAGTAATTATGGGGTTTAGGCTAACAACGGGCATCTGATCTGTGAGAGCTGCAGAGTGTGAAATTAAGAAGCAGAGTGGCTTCGTGCTGTTGTTCGCTGGGTAAAAAGCTCCCAGTGTGCAGATGGCTCCTGGAGATTTTTGATTTCATCACAGCCGTTTAAATGTTATTTGTGAAGCTCTGCATAGCAGTGAGCCTAAAAGTTCACACGGGCAAAGCTTGGCAACATCTATCTGGTCTGAATTTTGAGAGATGCCACTTAGCTTTTCCCAACAAGCCATCAGACTGGTGTAGGGCAGCTGGGTATCGCTGTAGTGGCTTTGGAATACGTGATGATCAACATCTCCTTTAGTTTCCAGAGGCTCTGCAGGAGTTGTTCTTGCAGATGTTTGTGTGGGTATTAACTCTGAAAGGCACTCTGTTGTTCTGGAGCTTTGTGTTAACTTCAGGAACGCTTTTGTCCTCTGTGTGGATTTGATTCGGGTCGCACCAAACCCTGCAGGTAAAAAGGAGCAATGGGCCACAATGACAGCAGCACAGGGAACTTTCCGAAAGGAAGGTTTGGCAGGATTGTGCAGCAGAGCAATGTGTGCTTCCAGGAGATGTGCTGTGACCGGAGATCACGTTGGTGCTGCACGGCTCAGGTCCTGCTGGCAGCAGGCTGCAGCGGCTGGAGGGCTGCATGCTAATGAACGCCTGAAGGATGGGGGAAAGCAGCCCTGTGCTCCTGCCAAAGCGCCGCTCCTTACCTTGGTTGTGGAGACCAAAAGCCTTGCTGGGATTTAAAAATGAGTTTCTCTTAACGCTTACGGTACGAGGTTGAGGAATGTGGTCATAACCAGTCCATTAAAACGGCGTTCTTCAGCGCTTCCTTGGCTTTATGTTAAGATGCAGGAAATGCTCTTTCCGTGCGGAGGGGCCGGCAGTCCGGGTGCAGCATTCATCAGTCTTTGTTAGTGCAGCGAGCTGCCTTGATGAACAGTTCATTAACCAGGAGAAGCAGAATCGCTCTTTTAATGCACTGCCGTGGCAGTCAGGCCTTGACAGCGAGCACAAAAACTCTGGGGGTGAAGCTGGGAGCTCCAGCCTTGCTTCTGCACTGACGCTCATCTTTCCCAATGCTTTGGGAAGAAGCGTTCCCTTAAATGCTGCTTTGTGAGTGCTTTATTTAAATTACTGTGTACGTAGGATCCCGTGTTTGTTGAGCAGATAGCTCAAATTTAAAAAAAAAACTATCCCAATAGCTTGCACATTGAGGAAGAGCCCCCTTCTGACTCTCCTGGGCACCCCCAGAGGTTTGCTGAGGTATTAATTTGTTTTGTTATAAAATATGTAAGGTGAAGGTAACAGTTAAAACCAGTGCCCCGAGGCCCTGGCAGCGCGTGGCTGGCTGGCACGGCGCTGGGACTGGGCAGGCGTGTTCCCAGCCGTCGGGGCACGCTCGGCGGCGGCTTCAGAGGCACAGATCCACCAGGAATAAAGCAAAGTCTGCGGGTTCCTGGTCCCTGGGGTGCTGGGAGGGGGTGGGCCAGGAGGATCAATGCTGACTGTAGTGCAGACCTAAGGGCTCTGTTTTTAGCAGGATTAAAGCTGAGCTGTTCCCAGGCCCACCTTGGGACTGAGGCTGCAGCGAGCACCTGGAGATGGTTGGTTCCGCTCCTCCCAACCCCTCTCCTCACTCCTATCAGCGTAAGATTAGTTTGGGGCTGGCATTTGAGGCTTCCCGGGAAGCAGTTGGTAGTCAAGAGGGCTTTGGTGCCGTCGTCTAGAGCCTGATCTCTTGTTCATCCAGGCCCTCCAGGAAATGAGAAACATAAGCTGCAGGTATGTTGCTGCATATCCGCGGAGCGCTGCCTTTCTGGAGCGCCCAGAACATTGAGGCCTCTGCAACCCTGCTCCTCAAAATGGCTGCCAGATGTGTTGGCTCCGCAGAGCTCCCATGAGCCTGACACCACAAGTGCTGAGGTCGTTACCAGCTCTTTCCTGGCAGCATTCTTCCCTCGGGCCTCCAGCAAAGCACTGCAGGGCTGAGCGCACCCCACGGTGGCTGCGGCACCTTTGTCAGAGCAGCAGCATGCACAGAGTTGGGACTTTGGCGAAACAAAAGAAGCGTGTTTGTTTTTTTAGCTCAGGCCTGGGAGCCCAGGCTGAAACGCCCTGCGTGATTCCCCTGTGCTAAGGAAGCTGCAAGCTGGCTGCCTGCGCTTGCCTGGCTTCTTAGCGGGGCCGGTGAGCTCCATGCCCATGTGGCTACACAGCAATCACCTTGTGAGCCAGCTGTAGGTGTCCCAGCTCACTGCAGGGGGGGGTTGGAGCAGATGGCTTTTAAAAATCCCTTCCAGCTCAAACCATTCTATGTCACTGCTGCTGATGTGGAGAAAGGGAGCTGCCAGGCCCTGCTAGAGCGCATCCGTTGGGCGCTGGGGGTGAACGTGCTTAGCAGACTTTGTGTCATTATCTCCAGCATCGATAGGCAGAGCTTTTAGAAGTGTATCTTAAAGCCATGCTGCATGGTAACTAGCTATTTATCTGACAGCGTGGATGTTTCTCTTGCAGCAGTCAGCAGTTTGCTGAAATAACAGAACTTAATGATAAAGAGGTGTTGGAAAGTACTCAAGCTGGTAGGATTTGTAAGGGATCCAACATATGCTGCTCTGCCTTTAAGTGAGGAAAGAAATTTTCTCAAAATAGTCCTCCTTACTCCTTCATTTAATTTGCTTTGATTTATTTCTAGCATCAGAATGAGAATGTCCTTTTGACGTGGTGCTGTTTTTATAGTAGGTACAAGTCCATGTGAGTAGGATGCATCTTGTGCTTCTCAGGCGAGGCAAGCTGTATGTGGTGACGCTTCTGAGAGTATTTGGGCTGTCTTAAGGTGGAGGGCAGTTCCCACCATGGAGTTGGTGTGCCCGGGCGTGGAGTGTGTGAGAAGCATCCAGCTGAAGGAGGCATTAGGGTTGGGGGGGTGTATGTGTGGCACAGAAATAATTGTCCATTTCCCTTTGCTGTTCAACACTGAGACTGAACTTCTGGAGCGTTCTGCACGCTGGAGGTGAAGTGGATGTCATGGAAGACAAACGTCACTGGTGACAGAGCTGCCCTGACTCGGGCTACGTGGAGCTGAGATGTTCCAGAAATAACAGTCAAGCATTGCTTTGTGTTTCTCTTGCAGCAACCCTCCGCTCAGCGAGGAGATGCTGCCTCCAGGGGAGTGGATGTGTCACCGCTGCACCGTGCGCCGAAAGGTAAAGCCTCTTGTGAGGTGTGCTCTGTGCCTCTCAGCTGTCTGTGTTTGTATCAGCTCCTCTCCCCTTCGTGTCAGCGTACGTAGTGCCAGAGTTGCTCTTTATGCTCGTAGTTATGAAGAGCTTTGTTTAGAAAAGGCTTCAAGAAAACCGATGTGTATTGATGAGGCCATCCTGATGTTTTTAATATTGTTACCAAGAGCCACGGGACTGAAGCGCCCGACCTGCTTGTGTCAGGCTGTGCCTTTTAAACTGCTCTCCTTTTCCCCTGCTGTGGAAAGGAGGGAGAACTGAGGCACAGAGGGAAGGGCTCCCGTGCTGGAGGAGGTGAGTTGCCTGCAGGTACGGCAGGAGCCCTGTTAATGCAGCTTTAGCATCAGGGTTGTGATTGTGGTTAATGTGTGTGGGGTTGTTTTTTTAGAAATGTGACTTCACAGCAATTGCACATCAGCAGAGAGTGAAATCACAGCGAGTTGTGATTTCCTGGGCTGTTGACCAGGATGGGGAGATGACTGAGCAAGATTGTGGCTTGTCTTTTTTGCCTTGGTACTCTTTGTCCAGGAAACTGTCTTGCACAATGTAAACATCTTATCACTGTGACTACATGAGGCTGTGTAACAGAGGGTTTAGGAGCTCTGCTGAATTATCTAGCAGTCGTTCTCTTGAAGTGACACCCAAAACAGATCTTCTGTTACCGAAGCGATTCCCTTGTTATGTTTCCAGGGTACTGCTCAGGCATCTGCTGACAGCAAAGATGAAGGTCACAGATGTAGTATTAATATAAATTTCAAAAGCACAGCACCAACAAAAAGACTTCTCTGTATTAAAAATCTCTCCTTTTACAGACCATTTCATAGTGGTGGAGTAGATGGGTGCTGGCAGGCCCTGGGGCACGGTACTGGCCATGCCGCTGCCCCTCCGTGCAGAATGGACCCCTCAGTGATGGCAGTGTGTTGTTTTCCTCTGCTGCAGTTCTCTCTGCCCACCTTGCTCATGAGTCCTGGTGTCAGGAGGTAGCAGAGTGTTTTTTATGTTGTGCTTGTATTCTCCAGCTGACCTTCTCATTCTGTAACGGGTTTGGATGCACTGCCAAGGTTAATAGACTGCATCGGCAATGAACGACCTGCCATGGAGATTCTCTCAGTGTTGGCTAGAAAAGCAAACAGAGTTGTCTGATCCGACAGGTACTTAGGGCTAGGTGCTGTAAAACATTGTCCTGGTCTGGACTCAAGTACAGCTGTCCTGAGAGGAGAGAGATGCTCATTTCTTCCCTGTGCTTGGTGTTCCCTTCAGCTGTTTTGTCATCTGTACGTTTTTGTCACCTGCGATCAGATTGCTTTTGCTGGGTCAAGGCTTTGGTGACTTCACAGGTGAAGTTGTAGGAAGTGGCTCAAGCTTTTTCAGATGCTGTTTGTCTTCGGTTGCTTATTTGTCAAGGTTGATGTGCTTTGTTTGTGGCCTCCATGATAAGCCTGCCTATTCATGTCGTGCAGAAGCGAGATCAGAAGAAAGAGCTGGGGCAGGTAAATGGATTGGTGGACAAATCTGGGAAAAGGACCACCTCCCCAACCAGTGACGCAGACCTGTTGGACAGGTCTAGCAGCAGCATCAGGGCTAATGCGCATGCCAGGATCTTGGAAAGGAGAGCAAGCCGGCCTGGCACTCCCACATCCAATGCCAGCACCGAGACCCCCAACTCAGAGCAGAATGATGTCGATGAGGACATAATTGACGTGGATGATGACTCTGCCATTGCAGAAATGGACTGTGGGCAGCCCCAGCTGAAGCGACCCTTTGAGCTTCTTATTGCTGCTGCCATGGAAAGGAACCCAACGCAGTTCCAGTTGCCGAATGAGTTGACCTGCACCACAGCACTTCCAGGTGAGCAACGGGTTGCCCAGTGTTGGTGGAGGTGTCTGCAGTTGCATCCTGCTGCCATCTTGCCTTTTTTTCCCTCTCCATTCCTTGCTGATTCTGGTGAAAGCAAAAGGTGTTCTGCTGTCCTTGGTCCTCATCCAGCCATCCTCATCTAACTGCAGCAGTAGGTGGCCTCTGGTTCCCCAGGATGTGGGGATGCTGCCAGTAGCTCCATCAGCATTGAAATGGCTTCTTTCTGCATTCAGCCAAGCCTAGATCATCAATCTGAAGAATTTTCCAATTGTCCAGTTACTTGATTTTTAACTCTTGCTATGATAACTTTATCAAGTAATGGCTTAATTGTTTCTGTGACTCCCTATACATTAAGCTTGAAGTACGCCTACCTTTAGAGCCAATCTCTGTCACTTAAATCTAGATTAGTGGTTGATAAGGGCTCCTTAAGCAGCTCCTTTTTGGCTTTTCTGTTTGCTTCTTCCTGAGCTGATTATACATATCTACCAGGAGGCAAATCTCTGCTGTGTGGGTAACCCAAAGCTTTTTAAAAATGCTCTTTCAGGTACTAGCAAGAGGAGGAGAAAGGAAGAAACCACAGGAAAGAATGTCAAGAAAGCACAACACGAGTTAGACCACAATGGTTTGGTTCCCTTGCCGGTCAAAGTCTGCTTCACATGCAACAGGTAACTCTTCCAGGGGAGCTGTTTGGTGTAACTGCGCCCTTCATGGGAGCAAAGTTCTTCCTGGAGAACAAGTGGCCAACCTCTTACCTTTCCCATTTTCCTTTGCTACTTACGATCTTCTACGCAAATAAGGGAGTAATAACCTTTGCTAAACAGCAGATGCTTAATGACAAGTGTAGCCATGGCTTCTGCAGTATTGCATGGCTGTAAAGGTTTTGAAGTGCAGCCTGAGGTGATGGAGCCATCCTGCCTTTGGTATTTTTTGACTAAGAAAAAATCTGAAGCGGTGGTTTAGAAAGCGGAGATGTTTGTTTATGGTTCATAAAGAAAGAATGTGAAGAGGTGACCTTTAGGAAATAGAAATATACAGGAGAGCTATAAGCCCAAGGCAAACAGGAGTGTTGTGCTGCAATGGTAAATCTTAAAACTAGTTTAAGGTACTGCTGTGTTTTTTATGACTGCAGAAAAAAACACACAGATATATCCCTACTCAAAATGTCAGCAGAACCAAAAAAGTACTTTGGGAACCCATTCAGAGTGAGTTTTCTGGGAAAACATTGTAATAGCCTGAGTCTGAGATTCCCTTCTGATTGTTTAAGCCTTGCTCTGAACAAAGCCACTTATAACCACTGCGTAAGATAGCTTGAGAAGTTGCATGCATGAATCTGGACAGGTGCTTGCTGCTTTCCAGCACCAGCATCTCCTGCCAAAGGACCAAGAAGCCCTCGTGTGTTTGGGCAGGTCCTTTCACCTCGGGTGGGTCTTGCAGAACTTCCACGCAGATCAAGTTACAAACCTGAAGCTTGATTTTAGATGCAAGTAACATAGCATGTGGGATTTGGTGGAGAAAGATAAGCTGATGTGGTTAGCCAAGCTTGCCCTGCATGCTCTCTTTATTCTCTCTGTTCTGCATGGGAAATGAGATGTGGCTCTCTCTTTGCAGGAGTTGCAGAGTGGCACCTCTAATTCAGTGTGATTATTGCCCACTCCTGTTCCACATGGATTGTCTGGAGCCGCCTCTTACTGCCATGCCTCTGGGTAGATGGATGTGCCCAAATCACATAGAACACGTGCTGGTAAGCAGGACTGTGATTGCAGTATGGTAACCGGATGCTGGAATGGAAGCTGGCAGGTCCATTAAAGGACAAAGTACAACAAATGTAAAACAGCTTCTGAGCTCTTATTGCTCCCTGTAACGCTTGTAAAGCTCCTGCTGCACGCAACGTGCTCTCCAAAGGAATATGATGCTGCTCTCTGCAATAAAATATAAGGATGGGGGAACTCCTTCCTGTAGCTGAAGCCGACAGCTCAGAGTGTGACTCAGTGGCAGTTTGTCTGGTTTTCAGACCGTACTCCTTAAGATCTAGATGAGCTTCCAGAACTGTGATACAGAGCAGCACAGTGCTACAAATAGGGGAAGTCATTCTTTGCATGCTTAACCCAAAAATCTTCCATTCCAAGCGGGCGCTTTCATTTGTGGAAAAGCGTTGTGCTTGGGACTAGATACCAGGAAACAGGGGGCTGGAACAAAGGGCCTGTGCCCAGAGAAACTGCTTCTGAGAGCACTGATGCCTACTTAGTAGGCCTCTTTTTGTATTCACCTCCAGCAGTGTGCCCTTTAACAGAAGCAGTGCTGCAGGAAGCAAATAGTGTAAAGCAGAGCTGATGCTGTACTGCCAGTGCTGCGAGGCGTTATGACGGTCTTGGGGTGCCGTAGTGCCCTGCACATCCCTAACTACTGTGGCATTATCTGATCACCCAGCTGAACCAGAAGAACTTGACCCTGAGCAATCGGTGCCGAGTGTTTGACCGGTTCCAGGACACCATATCTCAGCACGTTGTCAAAGTGGATTTCCTAAACCGAATCCATAAGAAACATCCTCCGAATCGCAGAGTTCTTCAGTCAGTGAAGAGAAAGGGTTTGAAGGTGAGTGTCAGCAAGTAGGTGTTGGTGGAACTCCCCGTGTACGCGTGTTAGTTTGGAAGGGAAACCAGCATGCCCCACTGGGATGGCCTTGTTGGGGCAGGAGGAGAAGGTGGGGACTGAATGAACGTGTTGGTGAGATGTCTGGAAGTCAGCAGTAGGGAAGTTGTTCTCACTGCATATAGGGTTTAAGAAGCTCTGTTTTTTCCAGCACCCATGATGCTCAACTATGAGAAGTGAACCTTTAAATCTAGCACAGGCATGGGAAGTACAACATAAAACCAACCAAGGGTGGCCTTGGAGTCAGAATCTGGGCTGCAGTGTGTTCCCTGTAGAGCCCCAAGGAACATTTCTGCCAGAATGCCTGAGAAATGACCTATGGGTACTTTAAATGCTTCCCTTTTTTTCCCTTGCCTTTTCTTTGCACGATTTTCTTACGCTGTAGCCACTGTGTTTTGCTGAAGCCATGCCTGACCTGAGGGAATGAAACCTATTAATTTCAGCATAGCTGCATCAATTTCAAGTACTCAGTGCTTGAAACTTCTAATGTATTGTCTGCAGGATTCCTTTGGGTCAGAAAACAGCAAACACAAAGCACAGTGCTGGTTAGGCGCTTAATTTAACAAGTCATTCTTGAGTAATTGTTCTCATGTGTGATCCTCTCTCTCTCCAATGTAGGTTCCTGATGCTATAAAGTCCCAGTACCGGCTTCCACCCCCGTTACTTGCGCCTGCAGCAATTAGAGATGGCGAGCTGATCTGTAACGGGATCCCTGAGGAACCCTTGCAGAAGCACCTTTTGAACACTGAGCACTTAGCCAGCCAGACAGAACAACAGGAGGTAAATGAAGTCAAAATGCTTAGACTCTGTCTGTAGTTGCTTTGGTACAACAATCTTTTTCCCTTCCAGTTGCCATCAGAGCAGTTGTCAGGGAAACCAGCCTCAAAATCGTATTTCTGAAGGTGATAGCTTGTCTTCTCTCCGACACCCCTTGCCCATTAAAACTTCATTTTGGTATTCCAGGTGAAATGTACAGCCTCCTCATCTGACACTTCAGGAAAGGGGTGAAATATTCCTCTGGTCTTAACAGTGTCATTGAGGGCTTTCTGTCTAGATGTCATCTTTATTTCCTGGCTGAGAGGACGTAACTTTCCAATTTGATTATGTGAGGCTGCTCTCTGACACATTAGCTTATGTGTTAATGTCACATTACTGGGCAGCATTTTATTGCTGGTAACCAAAGATTTCTAAATCAAGCTCAAATGAGCTTTTAAATCTTGTAGGAAATTTCTTGCTGGACTCCACGATGCGAAGGCATTGAGTCCTGGTAGTTCTTGTGCGTGGTGTGTGCACACTGACCACGAGGCTCAAAACTTTGAGGAAGTCTTTTGGTCATCTTCAGCCAGGTGTAGAAGAAAAGATGCTCTCATCCCCTGCTTTGGCAGGTGACTGCCTGTAGTATGAGTTAAATCAGCATTTCTTTCCAGCATACTATGGTGTAAGCTAAAGGGTTTTGTTTGGAGAGAAGCCTGTGTTAGTGGAAAATGGGAGTGTAACTAGCTGAAGAATTTGCAACACTTTCAATGCAGAGAGGGGGAAACATTGGGGAGCAAAGAGCTGCCTGCTGCCTTCCCCCTCCTGCAATCTGAGCTCCTCTGTGTGCTGACCACTGCACGGAGATCAGCAGTGTACATCCAAGCCCCCTCCTGGCACTCAGCTCAGAGCAGATGCTGGGTGCTGTCAGCTGGGTCCCTTTGAGCCGGGCGAGCAGTGGGGTGGTGGAGCTTTGGAGCACGGTCTGCCTGCAGAGCTAACGTGTGGTTTTTTCCCTTCCTCCCAGTGGCTCTGTAGTGTTGTTGCGCTCCAGTGCAGCATATTGAAACATTTATCTGCTAAGCAGATGACTTCGCTTTGGGACTCTGAACAAACAGAGAAGGCTGATATTAAGCCTGTTATTGTGGCAGACGGCGCGCTCGCCAACCCTTACCAGGCAGCTGACAAGGCACCCACACCTTCCCTCTATTCCATGTCATCCTGCACCTCAGGGATTACCACCCAGAATTCCTTGAGTTCCTCACAATCCCAGCAGACTTTGTCACAGGAAGATGTCAACTGCAGCTCCTGTCTAGATAAATCCAAGAAGGTGTCTTCTTGCGGGACTTCGAATGGGCCGACAGCCTCTGACGTTAAAGTGAACGGTCCTCATTTCTACGGCGTTTCGTCCGAACCTTCAGCACAGTTGCCCGACTCCCAGAGGCTGATTGGAGCTGGTAACACAATACCTGTTTTGTCTCATCGACAAACGTGGCCCAGGCCCCTCACGCCCCCAGCGACTTGCGGACTTCTGAATCACACCATTGGAACCATTGTCAAAACGGAGAACGTAGGAGGACCCATTTCTTGTGCACAAAGGGGTTCTGTGCCAGTCACAAGTATGCCTACTTCCATATCGAGCTCCTGTGCCAGCCTGGAGACCACCAGCACTTTGCAAAGAAAGAACGTGCAGACGCAGATAGGACCGCCGCTGTCGGCGGACCTGCGATCCATGGGCTCCCCTCTGACTGCCACCAGGGCTCTCACCCCTCCCCAGGCTGCAGGAGATGGGATCTCGGCTGTTGGATCCACAAACAGATTCTGTTCACCAGCACCACCTTCAGGTAAGCGCCCAGCAGCTGATCTTGGCCCCGGGGTGGGGAGGTGTTCAGCTGAGTGCTGTTTCTGGACCCGCAGGCTCTCATTCAATGGGGAGTTTCTCTTTCCATGGAGAGCAGGGGGAAGGTTCTCAAGTCTCCCCTCTCTTAGGTTCCTTCACAGGATGTGTGTACTGAGAGCAGAGTTCTGTCCCCAGCATCGAGACGGTGGATCAGTAGTTCAGCTCTGGGAAGCAGCAGTAGATTCCAGTCCCTTGGCTGCTGCCGCCCTGTTCTGACAGCCCTCTGCTCCCATGCAGCTATAAACTGCCAGTTGGTTTCAGAGCACTGCTTAGATTGCCAGGCAGGCTTTTTCCCAAGCACCTCTCGCCCCTCTGATGCTCTGCTCTCAGTTCCAATGATGGCTCTGTCCCCTCCTGCTAAGTCTGCAGCTGTACAGCACTCATGTGCAGGCATGTGACTTGGGAAGTTGTAGTGAGTTTCGTATCTGCCACTCTGCTCACACAGGTAGTTATCATTTACCACTCTGTCCTGGGTTTTACCCTAAAATCTTGATGTTAAAGGGCACAGACCCATTCATCAATGTGAAAACATCGACTGAAGAACATGGAGGGCTGAGGGTGTGAGGGTAACATCTCCATTCCTACATTTTTGCTAGGAGAAGCTTTCACTTTCCTTTTGCCTCCCCTCTACCAGCCCAAAACTCAAACCATTGAATCCTTGGTGCAGGTTGGTTTGAAGCAGGCAGCAGAGCTGCCTGTCACTGCTCTCCTTGCAGCTGTAGCTGCTCGCTGTGGGTTTGGGTGGAGTGCAGTGGAGGCAGCATCTTATTGTTCTGAAAATTCCTCTTGAGTAACTCCCGAGCTTTTTTTTTAACTCCTGTGCTTGGGAGCAGCTCCCAGAGCAGCCGGCCTCCCTGAACCAACACAGTCGCTCTGGGGCTGCTGGTTTGTGCCCTGCTTGGAAATGCAAGGCTGGGAGGCCTTTAGGTGCTGCAGGGTGATGTTGTGAGTGATGAATTCTGCCCCTGACTGTCACATTCTTACCAGTGAGCCGCACCCCGGGGTTGGTAATTGTACAGAAATCAAAAGGTTGAGGCAAACATGTTTTTAATGCGTGTTCAGACCTGGACGAGCTGCTTAGCAAAGTGCTGCAGGTTTAGCAAGCTGCTTCAGCTCTGGGGGCTCAGTGCTTATCGTCCAGTGTCTGCAGTACCACAGCACTTATGTCTCTCGTTGCTTCTTCTTTGATTAGGGAGCGGGGGGCTCAGGTTTTTGAAGTGCAGGATTCCTCCAGAACTGAAGGAGATGGAGGCTGAAAGCCTGAAGGGAAGAAAGCTTGTGGTTTCTAGTTGGGGCCCATTTCAAAGCATGGCTCTGTGCAGGATTAGTCACTCTGAGCAGCCCGAGGGCTGGGCACGTGTCTGATGGACGTCATGGTGACATATCTTCTCTGCACCATTTTCCCTGTAGATGGTAAGGTCAGCCCCAGCACCTTATCCATAGGAAGCGCTTTAACTCTACCCTCATCACTCACTTCAAACTCTGCAGCTATGTTGGACCTCACCAGTTCCCTGAAAGCGTTTATGGATGGCGGTGAGTATTTGGTTTATTGGTCTCTGCCTGCACTGCGTGTTTGCTTCCTGGGCATTTTCTCTGCTGAAGGAGTTCCAGAGATAAGGAAGGGTTGCAGTCAGGTGAGGGAGGGGCAGGATATACATTACCTTAAGCGTGTCACATATTTCCCTACCTGTAGTGTTGCCAGGGCAGCGAGGCCAGTGGAGGGTTTCTGCCCGAAGCTTTTCTGAGGAACAATCAGAATGCTATTGCCTGGGCTGCTTTCCAGGTGGAATCCACGTGCAGGAACCTGCAGCCCTGCCGTGTTGTGGTGCTAGCTGTGCTCCAGAGGTGTTCCCAACATGCACAGAGCCCAGCTTCTCCGCACCTTGTAGCCGAGCAGTCGCCGAGCCGCGATGCTTTACCAGCTCTGCTCGTTTCCTGGTTGATTCCTGCTCTGTCGGCCTTCTCCTGGGCTGGCGTAGTTTTTATTTGCCTTTTGTTGCACTTGGCAGGAATTGCCATATCTCAGTGCATTGACCTCAGGAGGAGATTGCTAACCAGCAGTCATCCATAGCACAGCGAGGCAGGCTGTTGCCGGTGCCTGCTTCTCAAATGGAGCCTTTCTGGCATTGCCAGTGTGATGGCCCTCTTTTCATGGGTGAATCCCAGCCGCTCTGCTCAGCCGGACCACCCCTCTGCCATCAGGAAAGGCTGTTGTGTCTCTGCTTCTTCTGCTTGCTGTTTTAACTGTTGCTGGTGCCAAGAAAACTTGGAAACAGAGGTTAGCCAGCCTGCCTTTGCTACCAGAAGGCAGATCTCCATAGGGTTTTACGACTAGAAATACTTCAAAGCTATCAGCAACAGATCTGCTTTAGAGCTTGTTAATAATCCTGTCTGAATTACCTTGTTTTGGTTAATTGACCCTGCTGTGAAAGCATGTGACTCAGGAATGAGCATAGAGCTGCTTCAGAGGTGGTTACTGCTGCAGTGCAAAGACTTTATGACTAGATAACAAAGCTTCAGGAGAAGGAGCCAGCCCACTGCCCAAAGGGGCAATGTCTGCCCCCACAGCCTTGTTGCTCCTGAGCTGAAACAGCAGATTTTCAACCTAGCAGTCCTTGTTGCCCTGAATTTCTGAGCCCTGAACTTCTGCTTGCTGCCTGCATTGCAGCTTTGCAGCCGTAGCTGACACTCTACATGCTGCTCACATGAGAAGTAAGAGACCACCTCTATGTGACGTTCTCAATATTGCACGTGTTGTTGATCCTTGCTGTTGAAGCACATGGCAGGACTGTTAAATCCACTGCAGCTCAGATGGCTCCTTTCCATGAATAACTTTACTAATTGCTTTTTGTTTGTTAACAGAGATTGAGATAAATATGCTGGATGAGCAGCTGATCAAGTTTCTGGCCTTGCAGAGAATACATCAGCTCTTTCCTTCCAAAGCTCAGTCTCTAGCAAGCAGTGTCAGTGCCCATCAGCAATCTCCTGTGGCAAACCACATTGAAGGTAAGAGCAGCCCTAGAATAGCTGGGTTATGTTGAGCCTTTCCTTCTGGCACTTTTGCCTGTTCCTTGAAGGAGATCTTCACTCTTCCTTTGGTATCTGCTTGATGCTGCCTTTCTTTCCTTGCGTTTCCTTCTCTGGATATCTGCTGACCAGGGACACTTCCAGGCCCCTCTGCTAACTTGTTATGCAGTGAAAATACCTTTAGTAATGTGTCAGTGAACCTTCTGGTTTTCTGAAGGAGATCTTCAGTGATGTTATGTTTTACTCAGCAGGAGATGGGAAGGCTCCGTTGTTCTCCTCTCCCCATCTTTGAGATGGGCAAGAGAAACATGTCTGAGATAAATATGTGATAATCTCCACAGGCCTGAGTTCAGCTCCGGTTGTGGGTTTCAGCATTACTAACACCACAAGCTGCATGGGGAACATGGCTTCCTGTTCCTCTGCATGCAGTCATTCAATTTGATCTGCTTTCAAGCACTAAGTGGACAGCCGTGCTGTGGGAGCAGTTGTGTGCTCCCCCTCTGCTAGGCCTGGGGCTGAATATCCAAGATAAGGTCTTTGGAAGTCTGCTGGCATGGGTAACCTTCTTCTGAAGCTCTGTGCTTGCCTGCTTACTTGCTGCTGTAGCATCACAGCATTCTCTGAATGCTTTGCTGATCGTCTCCTGAGCACTGCTGTGGGATACGGCACCAGGCTGTGATCTGAGCTGCTCTGAACCAACCAACTTCTGGGAATTCTTCAGCACTCTGCCTCCCAAAAGGCAGATTGATGCTGTCTTAACCCACAGCCCTTTCTGGACAGGACGGATGCATCCAGCTGACTGTTCAGCATCGCTGACAGTAGATCTCAAACCTTTTGTGAGCCCTGTTGAGTCAGCAGAGCCAGACAGCTGAAAGGACTCGTGCTGAGGTGGCAAGCTGCACATTTCAACTGAGCCGAGTGCTGCACGTCCAGGGATGCCACTCAGTGTGGCCATTGTTCCTGACATAGGTGACTCTGCAAGCAGTCTCATAATCCTCATGTTCTGCTCTTTGATTTCACACTCTTGGCATAAAACTGGCCTGCAGATGTGGTGTCAGAAGAGGCTCTGTGTGTATAAGGGGCTTATCTCCGAGAGACAGCTGCTGAAATCCTGACAGCCCTGTGGCCTGCAGTTTGATATCTGTTCCACAGAAAATGATTTTCTGCCCAGTTAACGCCGGGTGCGTGAGAATGATTTGAACCTGGCTGCCAGGAAAGTGCTGCAGGGACCGAGCTGAGGGGGAGGCTGTGTGCTCAGTGCATCAGGCCGTGCTGGGAATGGGGTTAATCCCTGGACAAGGCTGCTCAACCTGTGCCTTTCTGCAGCTGCTCTAGAAGTGGAGCTGTGATGTTGGTGACGTTCACCAGCAGCAGTTTCTGTAAGCGGTGCTTTGCCAGCAAGGCTCGAGTCTGATTACCCAAAGCAGGAGAGGTGAAGGAAGCTAGGAGTAGTGAGCTCCTGTTCTCAGCATGGCTCTGCTGCGCGTGCTCTGCAATTGCATGGCTTCTCTGGGTTACTGGGAAGAATGGTTCTCCCTAATGGCAAGATGCTTTATCCACAAACGTTCCTGGAGAGCTGGAGCTGAGGCGAAAGCTGACTGCTCCCCCCCTAGGATCTGTGCTCTCTGCTGGCATCAAGCAGCCCGTGGAGCTGATAACATTTTTCAAGTGTTTTCTCTTTATCTTGCAGCGCAAAGAAAGGAAGTGCAAGCCCGGGCAGTGTTCTACCCTCTGATGGGCTTGGGGGGTGCAGTCAATATGTGCTATCGAACCCTCTACATTGGGACAGGTGAGTGGCTTTTCCCCAGCGTCACCTCCTAGATTCAGGGTGGCTCTCCCTGGCCCTCTGTGTGTTCTGAAGGGAGGTGAGTGCTGCTGCTGGGATTCCTCACTAGCAGGAACGCAGAAGTCCCCCGTGCTGCAGAATTCTTGCTGTAGGGCTGTGCCTGTGTAACCTGGCAGGCACCAGAACGGCTCTCAGCAGAGGGAGGAATTAAAGTTTGCTTGCGGGTTTTGTTTCTCGCTGCTCACATCCCTTTGGCACTCTCGAATGGCCCGGTGACACCTAAATGCTGCTCAGCCCTCCTGCCCGTGCAGCGGCTAGCTCTCCCTTCCCCCACTGAAACTTTGTTCGTGGCTTATCGCAGCATTATTCATGCAGGCCTGGGAGTGCGGACAAAGGCAGTTGCTCCCCTGTTGTTTTGCTAATTGAAGTTTAATTCTGTCTGTTGTTCTCTGCTGCCTGGCAGTTTTTTTTCCTTCCTGAAATGAACCGAGCATTTTTGTCCTCCCCGTTGGCAGGAGCCGATATGGATGTGTGCCTTACAAGCTATGGTCACTGTAACTACGTGTCCGGCAAACACGCCTGCATATTCTACGATGAGGTGAGAGCCTGAGCCTTTCTTTGCTTGGCATGCATGGCAGTGGGAGCTGGAGATACAGGCAGCAGGTTGCCTTTGTGTGGTGCTCCTTTATGGGACTGCAAAGCAGGAGCCAGAGCTGTGAATGGCTTCACTCCATGAAGGCTGCGTCAGCGTTTTGTGTCAAACCCCTTTCTGAAGCACTGAGCTCTGCCAGCACGGTTGCTCTGAGCTAAGTGCTTGTGGACAAAGGCTGACCACAAGTGAGCACTGTCACTGCTGGCGTCCGGGGAAGGAAAATAGCACAGAAGTGGTTCGATCCTTTTTGACCCAGCTGATATTTAACTAAAATTTTAGTGTAAACAGAGAGCTGCCTCTTCACTACCATCCGGAGATGAGTTTGTTCATGCAGTAAACAGACCGGTCTGCCAGTGGAAGTGCCACTGGAGATACGTTCCTGTTTAACCATCAGCAGCAGTAAGCAGGGAGGGGTTGTGTGTGATCAGTTCCTTCTTCTCCTTGCTCAGAATACGAAACATTACGAGCTGCTGAACTACAGTGAGCACGGGACAACGGTGGACAACGTCCTCTATTCGTGTGACTTCTCGGAGAAGATGGCGCCCACTCCTCCCAGCAGTATTGTTGCCAAAGTGCAGAGTGTGATAAGTGAGTGTCCGCACAGCCCAGCCCCTGTCATGCCCTGGGGACCCATCGGGGGTCCTGTTCTCCTCTGCTCAGCTTCCTCTTGCCTGGATGTCAAAATGGGTGCGCCCGTGTCCCCCTGGGGACGATGGGACACCTCTTGGGGCTGGGACTCTGTTTCTCTTCCATCTGCTGCTAAAGTGCCTCCGGGCTGGACGGTCTGCTCCTGGAGCACCCCAGCAGCAGCCCCGATGGGCTGAAACGAGCTGCTGCCTCGGGCTGCCCCAAGCTTGACGTGCTTTTTCTTTTCCAGAGCGACACAAAAGCAGGAAGCAGGAAGAGGAGCCGCACGAAGAAGCCGCCGTGATGAATTCGCAGGCACAAGGGCAGCATCGGAAACCCTGCAACTGCAAAGCCAGCAGCTCCAGCTTGATAGGGGGCAGCGGGGCTGGCTGGGAGGGGACGGCTCTGCTCCACCACGGCAGTTACATCAAGCTGGGCTGCCTGCAGTTCGTTTTCAGCATTACCGAATTTGCGACCAAACAGCCCAAGGGGGACGCTGCCTTAGTACAAGACATGGACTTGGAGGAGAAGCTTTCTCTGAAACCCCACCAGGTGCCCGTGCTGCGCTCCAACTCTGTTCCCTAGGAACGTCGAGGAAGAGAGCTCTGGAGATAAGGAAGCACCCTCAGACTCTTTGCAATGCAAAACTGTACAAAACCGAGGTGGGATTTTCTATGTCAGCCCAGAGACTGTCCACACGCCGTTTGCATGAAATGAAGAACGTTTAACTTTTTTTAATTTTCTTTTTTTGCTCAAGTTTTAGGGGCATTTGCACATATATTTGTACTATACATTTCATTTTAAAAGGAAAACTGCAGCGAGAGCAGCACGCGTCGGAGCGAGGGGCGTCTGAGCCGAGGACTCTCTGACAGATCGCTCCCACGCAGTTGTAAAATAATCAGAAACTTGTTCTATTTTGTGCCAGTGACAATAGTTTTATATTAAAAGAGAAATACAGTTTTCATACAGCAAATCTATACAATATCATTGTTTTATTTAATGTAAAGAAGCGCTCTTCTTCCCACAGTTACGTTTCCCATCCCTCCCCGCTCTGGTTGCACTACAGTAGCTACTGTGTATTGGGCAGTGAGAAACGAATTCTTTTCCTGGTGTCCATCCTTTCTTTTTTATTTTATTTTGAATAAGGAAAAGTGTTGGATTCTGTGTAAATACATCAGTGATGGCATTTTCAATGTTTTAAAGCTGTGTACAGTGCTACATGTGGTATGACGTCCCCTGACTTGTCTATTGTAGCAGCTCGTTCGTCGTAACCCCTCTGTCTCTTTTGTTTATATGCCACCCCCCGCAGCAGGCCAGCTAGCTCCACTGTACAGAGTAATTGTAACGTTTTAGACTTTACAGAAACTTTCCTGTATTCTGTATATAAAAAAAAAAATTCACATTGTTTTCTGCCTGTCTGTGTCGCTCTGTCAGCAGGATGGGGGGTGGGGGGCTGGGGGGCTGCAGCAGAGCTCGGCGTGACAGCCCAGGGCTCGTGTGACCTCCAGCTCTCCCTGTCCGCGCTGCGCTGCACTTTGCCCGCTCCATTGGCTTTTCCACCCCTTCCTGCACGAAGCTGAAGGGCTGCGGCGCTCGCTCTGAGCAGCACAGCCCTCTTCCTCTTTGTCTCCTCCCCTTCCTCCCTGCGGCCGGGATGGGGTGGTGGCTGCTGGGTGTGGGGCTGCTGCTCTGCCTGCTGCTCCGCTCTGCCCTGCGCAGCCCCGCACCGCCGCTCGCCCTCCCCACGCTGCACGGCCGCACCGCCATCGTCACCGGTGAGCGCGGGGTGCTGCGTGGCGCTGCCCGGCTGCCGGCTGCCAACTCACTGCTCTCTGTTGTGCTCTGCTCTGCAGGGGGAAACAGTGGTATCGGGGAGGCCGTGGCGCGGGAGCTGGCACGGTGCGGGGCACGCGTGGTGCTGGCAACGCGCAATGCGCTGCGGGGAGAGGCGGCGGCACGGCGTATCCGTAGGGTGAGAGCTGGTGGGGGGGGCAACGGGGCCACAAAGAGGGGCTCGGGTATCACTGGGACACCCCTATGTGATGTTCCCAGTGCACCCTTATGGCACATCCCTGGAGGTCTCTAAGGCACCCACTCCTTCAGCACTCCCATGGCGCGGGATGCGCCATGGGGGTGCTGAAGGGGTGGGAGCCTTAGGGATGATCCCATAGGACAGCCCTGATGTACCCCCACCCCAAGCACCCCCAAACACCAAGCACTCCCAAACACCTCCACATGCACCCCCAAAATACCCCCACAGCACATCACTGGACACCCCCTGAACATCCCCAGTATACCCCCACCTCAGTGCACCCTTAGGACACCTCTGTGGGCTCTCCCCAGTGTACCCCTCCCAGTGTTCCCTTGCAGCCCCTTGTGCATTCTTAGGACCCCATCACACATCCCTGGACACTCCTATGGTCCATCCCCAGTGCACCCCTAGGACTCCCCCTTAGCACACCCCTGACATATGTGGTGCATCCCCATGGGACATCCCACTGTAATCCCCCTCCCATACCCCCAGTGCATCTCTAGGACACCCATACGGGGCCACCCCCAGTGTACCCCACCCTCAGGCCACCCCATAGCCTTTCCCTGCAGCCACCTCCTCCCTAAAGCCTCAGGACCAGCTCCTGCCCCCTCCACCCCCACTGCAGGACACGGGGAACCCCCAGGTGCTCTTCATGCCGCTGGACCTCAGCAGCCTCCACTCAGTGCACGCCTTCGCCACCGCCTTCCTGCAGCAGGAGCCCCACCTGCACCTCCTCATCAACAACGCCGGTGAGCAGCAGAGCACTGCATTTCATGGGGACCCCCAAACCCAGCACCCCAAACCCAGCACCCACACCATGCACTGCCCACACAGGAGTGAGCGCCGGGGGCACGACGGAGGACGGTTTCAGCCTGCCCTTCCAAGTGAACTACCTGGGCCACTTCCTGCTGACCCAACTGCTGCTGCAGCGCCTGCAGAGCAGCGCCCCAAGCCGTGTGGTCATCGTCGCCTCCTCTGCACACTGTGCTGGCCGCCTGCGCATGGCTGAGCTCGGCCGCCCACCCCCCGGCCCCTTTTCTGCCTTCCAGGATTACTGTGACAGCAAGCTGGCCAACGTGCTGCATGCCCGGCAGCTGGCAGCACGCCTGCAGGGCACCGGGGTCACCGCCTATGCCGTGCACCCAGGTATGGGCAGCTCAGTGCCAAGTGGTTTGCTTGTTGCATGCTTGCATGGAGCACCCCTTCACATGGAGCATCCCTTTGCATGGTGTTCCCTTTGCACAGCACATCCCTCTGTACTGTGCATCTTTTATACAGTTCACCTTCTGCACGGTGTCCCTTTGCACGATGCATCCCATTGCATGGTGCATGGAGCACCCTTTTGTGCAGTACACCCTTTCTACAGTTCACCTTTTGCACACCACATCCCTTTGCACACCACATCCCTTTGCACGCTGTGTCCCTTTGCCCAGCGCATCCGTTTGCACACTGCAACATTCTGCACAGCGCACTGCTTTGCATGCTGTGTCCCTTTGCTGGCGGGTTCCCTCCCCACCGGTGCCTGCTGCACTGCACCCCCTCCCCTCTCCCTGCAGGTTTTGTCAACACGCAGCTGTTCCGTCACGCACCGCTATGGCTGCAGCTGCTGTGGACTCCGCTGTCCCGGTTCTGCTTCCGCAGTGCAGCTGAAGGCGCACGCCCAGTGCTGTTCTGTGCCACGCAGGACGGCCTCGAGCCCTTCAGTGGCTGCTACTTCGCCGACTGCCGCCCGCTGCAGCCCTGGGCTCAGGGCAGGGACGATGCTGCAGCACGAGAGCTGTGGGACCGCAGCGAGAGGCTGCTGGGGCTGCAGCCCTCCTTGTGCACACCTGTGGAATAAATATGTCCTGCACTTGTGTTGCTCTGTGCCTTGCAACTCCCCAAGATGCCCCCATGCAGTGCGTGCCATCCTCTGCATGCCATCCCTCGCACACTTGCACATGCAGAACAGCTTGTCCAGCTTTGCAAAGAGTGCAGTTGCTGCAATGCAGCACACCCTGCCTTGCAGACATCCTGCTGCAGCACGCACGGTCTTGCACACACGTGCACATGCTGTGTGCACACACCCTGCCTTGTCAATGCATGCGTATACATATAGCCCTGCATATGCACACAAATGCTGCAGTGTGAATGTGCTCTGCTTTGCACGGTGCAACAAATCACACTGTAGTGTGCACGCTGTACCGTGCACACACTGCAATGCACACACATGCACATGCTGCACTACACATGCCCTACCTTGCACATGCACATACAAACTACACTGCACACACTGCATTGCGTATGTTCTGCCTTGTGCATGCATACATAGCCCTGCACACACACACAGTGTGCATCCCCAAACTGCACTGCATGTGCCCTGCCTTGCACACACTGCATTGCACATGCACGCATACACTGCACTGCACACGTGCTGAACTGCACACGCTGCGTTGCATACACCCCGCCTCGCACATAACGCACACGCTGCTGTGCACTGCCCATCCCCTGCATTGCACACCCTCCCCTTGCATTGCATTGCATTGCACACGCGCTGCACCGCACGCACCGCCGTCGCTCCCGCAGCGCCCCGCACACTGCGCACGCGCGGCGCAGCGCCCCAAGATGGCGGCCGCCCCTGACCCCGCCCCTCCGCGCGGCGCCCGCCTCCCCAAGATGGCGGCGCCCTCCCAAGATGGCGGCCGGCCGTGACTCCGCCCTCACGCGCGCTTCCCACCTCCCCAAGATGGCGGCCGCTCTGGAGGCGGGGCGGCGTGGGGCGGGTCGGGTGCGGGCGGGAGGCGGTGAGCGGCGGAGGAGCCGTTCCGCGGGCAGCATGGGCAACTGCCACACGGTGGGGCCCAACGAGGCGCTGGTGGTGTCAGGTACGGGCGGGCACAGCGCTGAGGGGCTCTGGCTGGAAGGGGGCCTGGGGGGGCCCTGCGCTGTGGGGTGGGACCGCGCTGGGGCTGCGCCAGGCCTGGG
>JACDJE010000270.1:330497-345992 GCA_016647715.1 Pavo muticus | reverse complement strand
GACGTGTGGCACTGGGGGGGTCAGCAGGTGGGGTGGGGTGGGGAGGCGGCACGTGGCACTGGTGTGGCACTGGTGTGACATTGGTGCTCCCAGCTCAGCCCTGGGACAGCGATGGGAATTGCTGAGGCCGTGGCAGGAGCGAGGAAACAAACGCTGTGTGTGACTGCTGCTTCTCAGGAGGTGCAGACAGCAGCTGGGGCAGTAGTGTTTCCCTTGGTCCCCTGTAAGAGACCCCTAAGGAAGAGAGCAGCGCTGTGCTCGGGAGCCAAGGAGCCATCCTCCATCTGCACCAGGGCATCGTGCAGGCTGAAGGGTTTGCTGTAATCTCTGTTCCTCCGTGAACCTCACAGCACACAGCTCACAGGATGGCCCAGCAGGAATTCGTGACATCAGCTGGTGAGCCAGGGCTGCTCCTGGATGCAGCACTGTGTTCTGGGACGAGGGCACAGCACAGCCCTGGAACGCAGAGTGGGCTCAGAGCCACCTCCAGACACAGCTCTGCTGCTGTTCCCTATGAGCGTCGGCTCCTCAGCACTCCCGGGCAGAGCAGCAGGGTGCAGCCCTGGGTTCCGGGAACTGAGGCTGTCTGTGTGCAGAACAGAGAGAGCTGACAGCATCCAGCTCTTAATTGGGTGATATTAGGTCAGATCTGGGAAAGGGAGGAGAAATCTGACAGCAGGTCGTGGCAGCAGCAGGCTCTTGGCTTGCTGTCATACAGCTGTGATGTTTTCTGAGCTCTTTCTTTTTGCTGGTGAGACTGTACCCTGGGAACATGTGTGCATGCAGAGATCCACAGCCTTATTTGGGAAGCGGCCTCCAGGGCATGGCCAGTGCTGCGCTGCATCCTTCCCTCTTGAGCAACGCTCATTTCCTTCTAAGAAACTGCCCTCGGTCAGGCAATCCACGCAGAGCCCAGGAACGCTCCGGGGAGCTGTGCAAGGTGACGATGGGCTCTGCAATGTGAGTCTAACGTTGCAGGAGGAGCTGCAAGCTTCCCACTGGGGCTCGGTGCAGGCCCTGGGGAGGCTTTGGCTCCTCACAGGCTGCTCTTGGGCAGAGCCCTGCATTCAGAGAAGCAGTACCTGCTCACCCTGACGTCAGGCTTCCCACAAGTTGCACAGATCCTCTCCAAGTGCGTAATGGTTTTCAGTTGCAGTCTGGCTGAACGCAGCCGTTGTGGCTCAGGATCAATCTGCTAATGCTGAAATCCGACACTAATATTTCTGCAGAGCCTCATCGTAAGGAGATGTCATATTTAATGGCTGCGCTCATCTTACAGCTCCTGTGAGCCAGCACGGCAAACAGTGCAGGGCTCGGCAGCAGCTGAGACACCTGGAGGTGCAGTGTGGGCAGGTTGTGCAGAGCACAGTGCTGGTGGGGCAGCAGGGTGCTGCTTCAGCTGGAGGTCAGGGTTTGAAAGGAGAAGCAATAGGGCCCAGCTCAGCTCCCCAGTGCAGCCCCTCTTTGATCTCTGTCAGAGTAAGAGAAGAGCTGGCAGCTGATTCTAGTTTCGTGTCAACATTTCCTGTCGGGCCCCAGCAGTTGGGGATGGTTAACCCTTCCCGACCTGATCCGAGCACTCACATCCTCTTGCTGCGTCCCTCTCATTCCTGCAAGAGGAACTGTCTGTGAGCCAGTGTACCGTAAAAACAGAGCAGTCGCTTGTATGCATTTTGAAAGCCAGAAATGCAGTCTTCTGGAGGCTCTGCAAACCCTTCCTGCAGTCCTCAGATACTGTGAAGTTGATATGAGCCAGGCTGGAAAACCAGTGCCAGGGAACTTGACAGTGGTTCACTGTTCAGCTGAAGGGATTTATCAAGTAAGTGCCTTGTTTTGGCTTGAGTGGTGGAATCGAGAATGTGCTTATTGAATTTGCAGATGACATTGAGCTGGGGATGGATTCGGGAGCTTTGGGGGCAGGATTAGGATCAAAGCGAACTCAACAGCTCGGCCAAATGGTCTGAAAGAAGTGTGATGCAGTTCAGTGAAGAGAAGTGCAGAGAGTGCTGTTCAGGGGAGAGGAACCAGTCGCATGAGAACAGAACAGGAGAAGGTCCAGGCCACCTCTTGCAGGAAAGGGTCTGGGAGGTGGCAGTCTTCAGGTCCCTACAGAGAGGATGGCAGGAGAAGAGGTGGGCGGAGTGGACTCAGGACTTTCCTTTTGTTTCCTTTTGTTGGGGTAACATCTCAGCAGCTTTCTTGTGTTTGCTTTCCTTCTTCTCTGGGTTTCTGTTTACAAGGTGGGTTCAGCTGAAGGTGTGGTTTGTAAACTCTATAACAGCAATACTTGAAGTTTGAAATGGTTGGTTTTGATTTGGATGGCCTCCAGAAGGAGCTCACCAGCACAACCTGCACTTCCCTGTTGTTGTGACCATCAAAGGCTTACACGGACCCATCTCAGAATCCTGCATCTGATAAATTCATTTTGTTAACCTTGTATGAGGCGCGAGGACAAAGCCTGATTGATATTCACAGTGGCACCTAAGAACCAGGCGCTGATTTTAGTCTAGACCCTGCTTTATTACGTGAGTTCCTTTGCGTATGCCTTTGCCTTTTCCTCTCTGTGTTCAGCAGTGTTCCCTGCAATCACTCTGCTTGTTTCCCAGCAACAGTTCCCTGCATCTACCGAAGAGCTCCATTTCTCTACAGACCTTCAAACGGTTCATCTCATGTCATCCAAACCAGACGACGTGCTTTCTCTTGGCTCTGGGAAGCCGTGCTTGAACACGGGACCCCTTCGTCTGGGAAGAGGCCAAAGTGGCTGGCAGCTGCCTGGCCATGAGTCCCCCGTTTGTAGCAGGCCTGGCTGTGGCATGCTGCGCCCGGAAAGCATGGGGGTGTTTGTGGAAGGGACGGCCAAGTGGCTGTGAGACCCTGCCCTGCGGAGCAGTGGGTGTATTGTAGCTGAAAAATGCACTTCTTCTGCCAAATCCCGTTGTGCAAGAGGAGTTATTCTTCAGCCTTGCAAGGATTTCACTTTGTGGGTTCCTTTTTCACTTGATCTCTGAGACTTGGCAAAGAGGCTGCAAGAAGTGCAATGGAAAATTAACCATCGTGCATTACCGGGACAGAGCTCTGCTGCACTCCGACGTCCAGCTTGCAGGAAAGCAGCCAGCTGGCATCCCACCCCCGTTTAATGGCTTTGGCTTCCCTGTTCTTCTTATGCTTTGAACACTTCTGGATGTACAGCATAGTTTAGCAAACAGAGCTGCATAGCGGCTCTGGGTGGCTCTGGGAAGCAAGCGTTGGGTGTGATGCTGAGCTAGGCATTGCCTGCAGAAGGAAAGAGGGATCTGTGAGCAGAAGCACCTTCCCAACTTGTAACAGCAGTGCTGTTAGGGCACAGTTTTCTCAGAACACGGTTCTGAAACAATTACCAGAGGTTCATTGGAGATGTAACAACCACGTGGATGCTGTGAAACGAACAACTTTCCATGCTGCCAGGAGCACCTCCCTTCCTGTCCTTGGGAAATGAGATCCTCCAACAAACGTTACCAGGCGTTGCAGTGCTGGGAGATTGCTCTGCTTGCAGCTCGCTCTGTTTGGGAGCAGGGTTTTCCCTGGCACATGTAATGGCTTCTCCACCTGTGTTCTTCCCACTGTGCTGCAGGTGGCTGCTGCGGCTCCGACGTGAAGCAGTATGTGTACGGTGGCTGGGCCTGGGCCTGGTGGTGCATCACGGACACCCAGAGGTAAGGAGACCCAGAGGTAACCCCCACATTGCTTGTGGGTCTGGAGGACGTGCCAGGCAGAGCTGTCCCTGCAGGGCTGTCAGTGTCTGTAGGAACGCAGGGCTGGCCAGCAGGTGGGAAGCCATGGATGAGCATCAGCCCTGCACTCTGCCTTTGGCTGCAGCCCCTGCCTGCTGCCCAGCTTGTTTTTCTGAAGACGTGCTCACTGCTGTCACCACGAGAGCAGTCTGTGTTCCTGTTTAAAAGCATGGGATTTCCTTTCCTTCCCTTTCCTCAGTCACGGACTTTGCTAGTCTCTGAACTAACATGCTGTGGTACTGCTGCTGTGGCTCTTCTTCTTTAGGACCTGTGGGGATGTTGCTAAGTGTGCCTCTGTCCTAACACCTCCCTCACGCTCAGACACAGGTTTCTGCCAATGTAAAAAATAACAGGGAAAGGATAAAGGGGTGACTTTTGGGTTTTTTGCACTACATGAAGGCCAGAGGTTGCAGCTAACCTTCCCTCCTCCATGTCCACGTGTTGCCGCCAGCAGACAGCCAGCATGCTGCTGCCCTCGCCCTGCAGATGCTGCACAGCTGTCAGTGCTGCTCACCAGGCTCAGCCAGCTTGCTGCTGGCAATGGGCTCACAGCTCTCAGCTCCTTCCTTGGGAGCCTGGGACATGGGATGGCTGCAGGGGCCAACAGCAGCACTGCATGAAGAGTCTCAGCTAACACCCTCTGCTTTGGCCCGGGCTCTCTGGCAGTGCTGCTATTAACTTGTGAAGTTGAGCAAAGGGTGAGTCCAGGTTAGAGAGCTGCTTGCTGGGAACAAGTTGTCATGTGCTGGAGGTCTGTGCACTGTCTGGCAAATGGGGCTTGGACAGGATTGCCAGCACCCAAGCAAATAGTGTACTTTAAAATCTATACCCTCAGGTTACACCATGGGGCTAAATTCTCCTTTTGAGACTGGAGTCTTTCCCAGATACCATAAGCTGTGCCACAGTTGGAACCTGCTGCACGAACACGAGCCAGGCAGATTTCTTCCTTTGAATTTAGGACATCTTTTCTGGAAGTGTGGATGAGACAGCAGCAATTGTGTCGCTGTCAGCTGCACCTCGCCAGGTAGCACCAACCTGGGGACAAAAGGAACGCTTGGAGCTGGCAGGGCAGTGGGCTCTCATCCTGCTGCAACCTTGAGGGCTGAGGGAAAAAAAAAACAGGAAAAATCTCATCCCTGTGTTGAGGTCAGAAATAAAAGCAGCCAGAGGGGCAGTGCCTCCCAGGGAACCAAATGGTGTTATTCAGCCTCTCAGAACAGCACTTGGAAGCACCTTCTCTCCTCAGTGACTTAGCAGGGATGTGTAGCCAGATCCCTGGTGCTTTTATTTTTCTGGCCCATCCTTAATGTTGGCACAGAGGCAGCTAAGCTATTACAGAAAATTAGTTTCTGTGCTAAAAGTGCCGCAGCAGAAAATTCCAGCTGACTTCAGGACAGCAGTGCAGGTGGGTTATGGGTGGCACCCTGATGGGGGTCAGGGTGAGACCCCGGCCTCTTTAACCTCACTAAAAAGCAGAGCCAGATGCTGAGAGCCCCATGCAGCGTGGGGGAAGCCGTGCCCAGCATTACGGAGTCCAGAGAGCAGCAGTGGGAGAAGTGCAGACTGAACAGGGAAAAGCTGAAACCTGAAAGCCCCGTCTGTCCTTTGCAACAAGTGTCTTACTCTCTGGTAACTGCTTTGTGTATTTGCTGTCCTACCCTTATTCCTCGCTGCTCAGACTGTCTTTGGAGGTTATGACCATCCTCTGTCGCTGTGAGAATATTGAGACGTCGGAGGGGGTCCCACTGTACGTAACAGGGGTTGCACAGGTAATAATCCACCAGCTTCCTAACATCATGGCTAACTATTTCTGCCTCTGTTTTGAGCAGCAGCAACAGCAGCAGCAGCAGGACAACATAAAAACTAATGGTTTTCTAATGGGACAGTGAACATCTCAGCACCTTCCTCTCCTACCCCTCCTCTGGCGGTTGCTCTGGGTGCACCCTGCAGTGTGTAGGTAATGCAGACAGATGCATACTTGGCAAATTCCAAATTCAGCATTGCTATGCTGGCTCCTGATAACGCTGCAGTCGTTTGCTCCAGCTGTAACCCTTCCCTTGGCAGCACCATTTGCATTGCGTGCAGAAGTGCATCTGGCCGCAGACAGGCGAGGCTGGGTTTTGCACAGCCCTTGGGGAAGGTGGGGAGCTGAGCTTTGGGTCGTTTCAAAAGGAAGTCTGCACCCACGTGGGGAAATGTGGGGAAATGGCAGCTCTCTGGTTTTGAATACGAATTTCCACTAAGCCCTTCCTCCTCCACACAGAGGCAGTCCCCGTTTTGGATGCTGTCTCATTTAAAAGCACAGCACGGAGACCTTGGGTGGGTTGCAGCACTGAGGAGTGGTGTTTGCTCTGCTGTGAGCAGTTACAGACCACCGTCACAGCAATTACCAAACTTCCCTGGGACTTGCCAGCTAGGAAGCAGCACAGCATTTAATTCAAATTAAAGGTATGGATTAGGCCTTCAGAAGTCCTACCCCAGCTGATTAAAGCTGCATATGGCACACAATGCCTGTGCGCATCCTGGGCAGCGGGACCTTGTTTTATCAGCTCCCAGCTTGCATGCCAGTTCAATTAGGACAGCAGCCAGGGCAGGCTTGGGCTCGCAGGGATTTGTTTGAGCACCCCACCAATCCCAAACATGCCCACGGCGTGCACGTTGCAGCCCCGTGCCACCCACTCATGCTTTGGATGCTTGAGCTAATGCTGCCAAACACGAGCATGCTGCCCCGTTGCTGTGTCCCAGCATGTTCCCAGCTCGGTGCAGCTGCTCCTATCTATGGGCTGTGCTGCCTGGAGCACAGCTCGTGTGTCACCATCTTGTGACCTGCAGATCTGTCCACAGCACCTTCAGCCCTTGCCAAAAGCAAGATATGCTTTTGGCTGTCTGACCCCAAAGGAGCTGGAGACACACGACCCAAAGGCAAATAGGGAAAGGAGGGAGAGTGAGGGAGATGAGGGAGTAGGGCTGTGTTAATGCTAACCCAGCGAGGGAAGAGGCATGGCTGCTTCCTGCAGCACCAACATCATGGGGGTGACACAGGGTGGGTGCATCTGGGCTCCGTGCTGTGCTTTTAAACCAGTGACAGCAGCCAGAGCTGGGGACCCAAAGCTCCTGGCCGCCTCACCAGCCCTGCTGATGCCTTCCTTTAAGCAGCGGTTGGAAATCTCTTTTTATCCAAGGTGTCCTGTCTGTCTCCAGTCACATACAGTTCTGCTCCTGTCTCGCATTACCGTAGGAGTGCAGCTGGCAGCCGGGGCAGGAGGTGCAGGGAAGGCAGAGTTTGTGTTACCTGGAAACGTGCAAATATTTTACGTTTTTTGGCAGGATTTCCCTAGAGATAATGACGTTACAGCCCAGGTGTGAGGACGTAGAGACGGCGGAGGGGGTAGCTTTAACTGTCACAGGTGTGGCACAGGTACAGTAACTCCAAACCATCATTTCAGGAATGCATGTCTCTAACTGGCTTTCCCCCTTACGAGGTTGCTGTTGTCCTGGAACAGAAGCCAACTGCTCTGAGACAAATTCTGGTACAAAACCACACTGTCCTCTTTGGTTCAAGCACGGTCCAGCACGTCCGTGTTGTAACAGGGGTTGTGACCTCTCCTCTCCCTAGAATCAATCCTCTTCTTCCAGTGTCTCATCTGTCCGTGTGGCAGATGAGTTGTGTGTGCGGGTGACTTCATCTGTCTGTGATGTACTGCCCTTGGAGCTGTGTGACACTGCAGGGCTGAGCCATTCACTCCTGAGATGGTGCCGAGCGTTGGGTTGCTTTGCATTATTAGTGGTAGCGTGTAGGTCCTGTTCTTCACGGTGAGTTAAAGCTTAAAGAAAGAACTCGGTCTCTCAGGGCAAGAAAATCTGTCTGAAATTTCTGGCTTGAATTGAGTTTTGATTGTCTCAGGCCTTCTTCAGGCACAGCCAAAACCTCACGTGCACCAGGAGTCCCCCAGGGTGAGCACTGCAGCCCTTTAACAGCTGTGCAGTGGAGAGATTCCACCCAGTGCTCTTCCAGGGGCTCTTTGCTTGGCCCTGGACTGACATGGTGGTGTAAGTGAGGGTGTGCTCAGCCAGGAGCAGTGTCTGCATCACTGCACACAGCAGAAGGGCTGGGCACACCTGTGGCTTCAGCTCTGTCTTTGCATGGTTGGAGAAATGCATGCACCCCTGCCTCCCTCACACACCTCCGTAAAGCTGTCAGCTTCTTCTGTTTGGCAACACTCCTTCATGGGAGGGATTTCTGAGAAGCCCTTTTTAGCTTCGTTTTGGGACATCCTCCCACTGCCCACAGCAGGACTGGGCTGGGCAGCGTGTGCAGGCAGAAGGCTGCACCACCAGGTGCCTTGCTTTAAAAATGCAGCTCCAAATCCACCTCGTTCAGGTTATTTACTACTCCCACTGTTGCTGTTTGTTTGTTGTTGATCTGTCACACCCACCTGAGGTTTTGGCATTTCTTCCTGTGGTCAGGGGTAGTGTTGTGGTGTTGAACTTGTCACCTCACAGACCTGGAAATGGTTGTGTTGCTTTTACTGGCACTTAAACCCTGAATACGGGTCTGGCAGGTGGCAGGATGAGGGCTGTAGGTTGTGAACCCACCGAGAGCACACAGTAGGGCCCCCAGAGGGTCTCATTTGGAGGTCTTTGAGCCAGGATGATGCTGGGCTCTCAGGCAGCAGCAGCCAGGTCTGGTGGGACGGGACACAGGGGGCTGCCCTCACCACTGGCACTGCTCAGCCCCGCTGTCTCCATCAGAGGGTGCTGTGGGACTCTCTCAGCACCCAGCCGTGCTGGCTGCATGCTGCTATGGCCCTGCTCCCTCCCCTGCTGCTGCCAGACACACAGATGTCCTTATGTCCTGGGCCACCAGGAGCTGCCACTTTGGGACTGCACTCAGGAACTGGGTTTGTGCGCTGCATCTCCACTGCCTGACATACCCCGTGGGGGTTTTAACCCAGCAGGACCAGCCCTGGGAATTGGCACCAGATGGTGAGGAGCGGGCTGGCCAGGTGCTGGCACACGGGGGCACACGGAGCCCCCAGGCATGTGCAGACCAAACACAGTGTGCTGTGGCCATCTTGTGTCATCCCTCCTTGCAGGGAACGCCATGTGGAACCCCCGTTCCCATCAGTAGCATGGGGATCTGGCAGCCTGGTGGTGGTGCTGCTGCTGCTGCTGCTGCTCTTGGGTGTCTCTCCCACCTTAGACAGGCGCATTCAGCCCCTTTGGTTTTGTCTCCTGTCTCCAGGTGAAGATAATGACCGAGAAGGAGCTCCTGGCTGTGGCCTGTGAGCAGTTCTTGGGGAAGAACGTGCAGGATGTGAAGAACGTGGTCCTTCAGACACTGGAGGGGCATCTGCGCTCCATCCTAGGTGCGGATGGGCTCACAGTCTTGCAGGCATCTTAAGCAGCTTTTTCCCCTGTGCTGGCTGATCCCACCATGGCAGGCCACAATGGGTGCTTCCTCTGCTGACTGCAGATGTGGCAGCTTAGATTGTTCCTCCCCTGCAGCAGCTCGTGCTGTGCTGCTGGGTGTTGTGATAAATGAGTTTTCGGTGCCTGCAGTAAGAGATGTCTGAGTCCCCACGGGCTGCAGGTAGCCCTGTGTGTGGCTGCACTTCTGAGATGCTGATGTGCAGAACATGGGCTGGGCAGTGAGCTGTGCCCTTGTGCCCAGAGCTGACCTCTCTGTTTGTGTGATTTGGGACAATTAGGATGTTGCTGATCTTTGACCCATGCTATTATATGCTACCTGTTCCAAATAAAGTGCTTTGGCTGCCTTCCCTCTGCAGGAACCCTGACGGTGGAGCAGATCTACCAGGACAGGGACCAGTTTGCCAAGCTGGTGCGAGAGGTGGCAGCTCCAGACGTGGGTCGAATGGGTATCGAGATCCTGAGCTTTACCATCAAGGTACGCCCAGACATGGTGCGTGACCCTGTGGGACAGCCAGCCGTGCTGTGAAGCAGTGACAGAGCCTGGCCCTGGCTCTCCCGCTGAGGCTGATGGAAAAGCAGTGGCTGACAGCCTGCCCCAGCCCTCCAGGGGTTTCCATGACAGCCGCTGCAACGTGCCCTGCATCCAGGCAGCACTGTGCAGACAGGAGAGCTCGCTGCTGGCTGAGCCCCCAGGGCTGGAGGGAGGATGCTGGGAGAGCCCGCCTCTCCCTGTCGCGCCTGGTTCTGCTTGGCAGCAGGCTGACGTGGCTCTTCCTGACCCTGGCCTAACAAATGATTGCTCTGAGCTCCAGCGGGAAGGCAACAAGATGGAGTCGCTCATTGGAAGCAGCTGTGACTTATCTTCTCCTCTCCAGGATGTCTACGATAAAGTGGATTACCTGAGCTCCCTGGGAAAGACTCAGACTGCGGCTGTCCGAAGGGATGCAGACATTGGTGTGGCAGAAGCTGAGCGAGATGCTGGCATTCGGGTGAGTGCAGGGCTGTGCTTTGCTTCCCAGAGCAGTGTTTTGCTCCATCTGCACACCCTTGAGCTCTGCTCTCCTTTTTCTCTCGGCAGGAGGCGGAGTGCAAGAAGGAAATGTTGGATGTCAAGTTCATGGCAGATACTAAAATAGCAGATTCCAAGCGTGCTTTTGAACTGCAGAAAGCTGCCTTCACTGAGGAGGTCAACATTAAGGTGAGAGGTATCTGACAGCCTGCTGGTTTTCCCTGGTTTGCAATAGTGTTGGTTGCTCCAAGGTTTTCCAGCTTCCTCCCTCTGCGTGTTTAGAGAGCTGTGACTGGAGAATCCAGTTTTGTGTGTCACAGTGCACGCTCCTTGCAGCAGATTCCTCTCCTACCCTGTTGCCATATCACTTATGTGAGACTAGGAGGAGATGGAAGGATGGGGAGAGTTGCCTGAGTTGAACCCAGAGCTGGTTTTGTTCAAATACTGTGAGAAGAGCACACAGAGAGGGACTGCAAGTGCAGCACTGAGGACTGGGATGTCACCCCTGGGTGGAGATTTGACCCACGTCTGGTTTCAGAGCCTGCCAAGGGTCCTTATGTCTGCACCCAGGAGATGGTGGCCAAGCCCCCTGTTCTCCTCTCTCCCACATGCAGACAGCTGAGGCCCAGCTGGCCTACGAGCTCCAGAGTGCCCGGGAGCAGCAGAAGATCCGCCAGGAGGAGATAGAAATCGAGGTGGTGCAACGCAAGAAGCAGATCGATGTCGAGGAGAAGGAGATCATCCGGAAGGAGAAGGAGCTGATAGCCACTGTGAAGCGGCCGGCTGAGGCTGAAGCCTACCGCATCCAGCAGATCGCCGAGGGGGAGAAGTGAGTGAGCCCTGAGCTGGGCGGGGGGCACAGGGACCTGTCCTGTGCCTGGCTGTGTGCCGGGCTGGGGTGGGAGCGCTGTGCTCCGACCCAGCTTGCAGGCTGCTGGTGGAGATGTTGACTATAGGGCTTGCTTTGCCTTTTCAGGGTAAGGCAAGTCCTCCTGGCTCAGGCGGAGGCAGAGAAGATCCGCAAGATCGGAGAAGCTGAGGCCTTTGTGATTGAGGCCATCGGGATGGCAGAGGCCGAGAGGATGAAGCTGAAGGCCGAAGCGCTCCAGAGCTACGGGGAAGCCGCCCAGCTGGCTCTGGTGCTGGACGCACTGCCTGAGGTGAGGAGGGAGCAGCTTTCCCCTGCTCTGGGCTGAAGGTGGGGAGTTCCCAGGCTGGGCCAGGTCTCCTGGAGGCACAGAGGGGCCCCGTGTGGTGTGCAGGTCCTCACCCTGTGGGTCTGACCAGCAGCTCCGTGGCTGCGTGCTCATCCCACGCTCCTTCCCTGCCTCCCCAGATTGCTGCCAAAGTGGCTGCTCCGCTCTCCAGGGTGGATGAGATCGTTGTTCTCAGCGGGGAGAGCAGCAACGTGACATCCGAGGTGAACCGCCTGCTGGCCGAAATCCCCGCCTCTGTGCGTGCCATCACCGGCGTGGACCTCACAAAGGTGAGCTGTGCAGCAGCAGCAGCCAGTGCCTCTTGGGGTGTGGGGGATTGCCCTGAATTGTTCAGATTTTAGGCATCCTCCTGCAGCCCTAGCAGCTTCTCTCTTTCCCTCCTACAGATTCCCCTGATCCAGAAAGCCACTGGGGCCCAGGCATGAGACCCAAAGCGCGTGAAGATCGCTCCCTGTTATGCACTCCGACGTCAACTGCCTTCAACACTCGGGAATTCCTTTTATATCAAAGACAATTGGAGTTTCGTTTTTAAGCTCTGGTGCCTTATTTTGTAGGGCCAGAAAGATGCATGTTCAATCAGCCGCTCTTTTTGTTACGAAGGGTGGGAGGAGATTTATTTTCTAACTAACTGTATACTGTATCCGGCCGGTGTTTGGCTCTGATCCGCGGTTAGGACTGGCAGCTTGTCTGGTGTTGCTGTTCTCTGTCCTCAGAAGCTCGCAGCAGGGGCTCAGCGAGATGCGTGCGGGCACCAGGACCTGCTCTGGGCTCCCTGCCCTCCCACTGTGACCCTGTGGGGCGCTGCCCAGACCCCTGCTGCTGCCCACAAGCTGGGTTTGTGGTTGGCTTTCCACGTCTGTTTGTCTTGCCTGCATCCTGGGCACAGCTTCCCAGAGGTGGCAGTCCCACCCTGGTCGGGTGATGCTGGGGCACTGCCAGGGCTCACTGCCCGCTCCCATCCTGCCTTCCCTCAGGGAATTTCCTGCTGGCCTCTTGCTCAGCCCTGAGCCGGGTCCCTTGGTGCCGTGCTGCTCCCCACCCTTCGGTTCCCTGACCCCAAGGAGCGCTGCAGGGCGGCCGTGCTGCAGGAATCCCAAAAAGTAGCGTTGTGCCAAAGCTGCTCCAATGTACCGGAGGGAGGCAAACCACCCTGGCTGCTGCCATGCCTCTCACCTCTGCTAGCAGAGCAGGGGTCCAAGTGACATGGGATGGCACAGGGCACTGCGGTGGGGACGCGTTCCTCCTGCAGCTGACCTGCAGCACTCCTGCAAACCCCCACCCACCTGGCAGCCCGTGGCTTTGCTGTCCCCAGAGACGCTGTGAAAAGGCTGTCCCCTCTGTGTCCCCTGCAGTGCCACCAGGAGCAGGCACTGACCTTCACCCCCTCTGTGTCTGTCCTGCTGCCTGTGTTTGGTGTGGATGTGCCTAAAAATGTGTGCGTTGAGTCCCAGCTGGTGGGGTGGGGGGGGTCCCAACTTTGTTCATCTGATGCCACAGCTCATTGTCACCCCCTTTGCAGAGGGGTGGCTGCTGGGTGCAGAGACCCAGGCCCACTTTGCCCTGGCAGTGCCATTGGTGCTGCGCTGTCCCCTCCCTGTTGCTGTACGGGGGGGCCAGGCCTTATCAGCCCCCAGCTTGTGGCCACCAGCCCCGATCTGGTGCTTGCTGATGGGTGTGCCGGGCAAGGCACCCTATCTGTGTGTGTGTGCATGCCTGCACCGTGTCACTGCTGTGCGATAATAAAGCCTGTCACCTCATGCCCTGGCTCTCATCTTGTGCCTTCTGTCCCCACTCCACACCCCTGGAGTGTTTGCCCTCCTGGCAGCCCACCTTGGCTGCAATCGAGTGTCGTCCCCCCCCCCCCATCACCATGTCCCCATGGTCCCATCGCCCTGTCCCCGGGGCTGCTCCCTGCCCACACTATGTGGAGTTTAAGCCCTATCCTGTTCCACTTTGCTGGGTGACAGCAGCTCCCTGTGTCACCCAGGGACCCCATCGCTGTGGGGGCACTGATGCTGGCAGGGACCGAAGGCTCCATCTGTCCCTGGGTTGGTGGCACTGTGCTGTCCCCACCAGCTCTGCTGCCAGCCCTGGGCAGCACCCATGGGTGTGAGAGATGGAGAAGGGCTTTCACTGGGGTCTGCAGCAGCAGGAGAAGGGATGGTGGGCTGTGAGGATGGCACTTCCAAGTGAGAGGGCTGAGGCTCTGGTGCGGAGTGCCCAGAGGTGCTGATGCTCCATCCCTGGAGGTGCCCATGGAAGGGGTCAGACAGGGCAGCCCAAAGTCCCTTCCAGCACAAGCAGTGCTGTGACTCCATGTCCTGGGACACCTCTGTCCCCAGCCATGTGCCGGTGGCTCTGCTGGTTCCCATCCTCTCCATGTGAATGAGGACATCCAGCAACCGGGGAGCTCTGCACACACAGTCCCCTCATGCCCCCCAGCCCCTCCATGTCCCCCCAAGGGCTGGGAAGGACAGAAGGGCCCCCCGTCCTGCACGCCCCACACAGGGTGGCTCTGCAGATAGGTGGGTGGGGATGGGTCGGTGGCTCCTTATCTACAGCCAGACACAGCCCTGCAGTGTTGGCAGAGGGGGGCTGCAGTACCAAAGCCCCCACAGCTGCTCTGCAGTGCTGTCCTGGGGGCCACACTCTTGGCAGGGCATGGAGGTGGAGCACAGCTGAGCGAGCGGCAGGGATGGGGACACTGGGGGACATTTTGGCAAAGTCCCTGCTCTGGGCGCTGGGTGCTCGTGCTGCAGTTTGGGGACACTCTCATGACAACAAGGTTCAAAGGGAGCAGGGGACAGCCCCTTGTAGTCCCCTGGTGTCCTCATTGCTGGGGACACGCTGCTGCTGGCAGCTGTGCCACCTCCTGCCAGGATCTGGCCATGCTGTCCCTGTCACCCAGAGGAGACAGCAGGGCTGGGAACACCTCACACCGCAGGGCAGGGTCCTCAGTAGCCACCCAGTGCTGCTTATCGGGGTCTCCAAGCACACAGCCCCGGTGGGGACTTATCACATCCCTGCAGGTGGCTTCCAGGAATGCCACCACGTCCCTGCCCTGCCAGCACAAACAGCACAATGGCATGGCGATGGCTGCAGGATGTGACCCTGGGGGGGACACACAGGGCTGGGGACATGTATGGGCAGAGCCACGCACAGGCAGGTGGCACACACAGCCAGGCACTGCGGCTGTTTGGGGACACACACGGCCAGGGGCCACGAGTGGCCACAGTCATGCACAATGAGGTGACACAACCCTCTTGGGGACACGTGGATCCGTCCCTAGGGGTAGCATATGTGACACAGGGACACATTGGGCGCCAGTTTGCCATGGGCAGCTCCCAGTCTGGGATGAAGGACTGGAGGGGATCCAGCAGGGAGGTGGCCCCTGGGACCCCCCTGTCCTCATGTCCCTCACAGGCAGAGCTTTGTGGGATGGCACAGAGCTGCTGGAGGCTGCCCCCCCCCACACCCCCCCGGGCACGAAGGGGTTACAGGGCCACACCAGCTGTGCCGTGCAGATGTGAGATATGCAGATGAGGCTGTGCAGGGTTTATAAAGTGGGTGCAGCAGCAGCACCCCACAAAGCAGCAGGATCACCCCAAGAGGTGGGTGCTGCCTATGGGGACACAGTGGGGTGGTGGTGGCACTTTGGGGACGGGGTGACACTAACAATGCTCTCCTCTCGTTTAGGTGCTGCTCACTGTGCTGCCCGCTGCCCTGGGCTGGATATCATCGTATACTGTAAGTTCACTATGAGACACTACAGTATAGATGATGTACTCCCCTGGGCTGCATCCGGCCCTGAGATCTGCTCCGTGGGACTGCAGTGTGGGGCACGGAGGGGTTATGTGGCACCCTGAGGAGTGGATGCAGCCAAGGACATGTGGCTGGCAGGGAAACCGTTACCATTACTGAGTTTAGTAATGGTAACGGTTCTGCTGACGGCCAGGCATGCAGCGTGGCATGGATTCGTGTGGGTTGGTGTGGATCAGCGTGGGTTGGTGGCGTGGATTCAATAAAGTCAGAGATGGCACAGAGATGGTGGCTCCTTCCCTTGTGT
>JACDJE010000270.1:287386-318890 GCA_016647715.1 Pavo muticus | reverse complement strand
AGTGATGTCAGTGCTGGAGCACCGCGGTGACTGTGTGACAGAATGGGTCCCACTGGGTGTTGGGCTGCACAGTGTGTGCTGTAGGACCTTCGGTTCAGTAGCTGGCTGAGATAATCCTGCGGCTGCTCCTGTGTGGCCAGTGGGGAGATAGGAACGCAGGAGCTGCTTTTCCCTTTTACCGTACGTGTTTCTGAGCGGGTTTTTTTCCACCCAAACTTGAAGAGCACTCGCAGTTTCTCATCACGGATACGCAGGGAGGGGTCTGTAGTGGGAAAATCCACCGAGGATTAAATTCGGAGGGCTTTCGTTCTTTTCTCTTCTAAAAACACGGCTGAAAAGCGGCGCTGTGAGTCCGGCTGACAGCATTGTGCTGTCACAGAGGACTGATCCTCGCAGGAGGCTCCTTGAATTGATGAAAGCAGAGAGAGCTGGTGCTGAAAAGAGGTTTAGAAACATGAGGGGAAGCGAAGCTGCTTTGACTGGGAAGCGAATTCATTTAAGTAAACGCATGAAGCTGTGGGGAAGACTTGAGATATTTCTCAACTATTTTAAGAAGCCATATTGAGTTCAAGTCTAACCAGCCTGATGGCCTGGAGAGCAAGGATGCGTATCAATGGAACGGGAATTAAGTAAAAATAGATAGATCTGACATAATGGATGGCATGGGGGAGGTGATTGCTGAAAGATGCCGGCGTGTTTTCTGTGCCTCCTTGCTTAGCGTGTATCCTATTTGTTGCGCGTCGTGGCTTTTGAAGTGGAAAGAAGTAGATCTCATTTTGTGCTGAGATGAAAGAAAAGGCAGGTGCTGGAATCCTCCGAGGCTCCGTTCTGCCTTGGTGCTGACATTACAGGTGACCTTACCCTGCGTAGCCCCTCTCATCCCCTGGCTTTCTGGAGTGGATAACTGAGTGCCCTTAGCACCCAGTGCGTGCCGCTTAATCAGGCGGTGGTTTTGATCCCTTGCTTTCTGTAGCTTGGGTATTTGCCTTGATTTAAGTCTTATTTGTATTTGTTTCAAGTTGGCCTCTGATAGATCACTGTTTTATCTACGTTTGCTCCCGGGGACTGGTAGCAGAGCTGAAGGAGGGCTTCTCCCAAGAACTGAAGTGTCTGCATTGCCCAGAGATGCAGTCAGCTGTAAAATCACACGCTGGTGCACCTGGACGTGGCGTGGGAACTTCTCCCTTCTCTCCAGGCACCACGCTTTGCACTCTGCCTTGTCCGTTCTCCATTTTCATGTCTTCTTCCCCATTTTTGACCTCGAGCCGCTCCCGGATGGGCATGGGGCAGGAGATGGGTGCTGCCGGCAGCCTGCTCCCACCCTGCAGCCCCAGAGCAGCCCAGCGTTGGTCCCAGTGTGAGCATGTTGTGCCCCACACCGCCGGGCACCCTCATCTGCAGCCCCCGGCCGTGCTGATTTATGGAGACGGGTGATGAAGTAATGTCCATTTGGTGTTTCTCTGAAGCTCAGTAATTTCCAGGATTCGGGATTTATGGAATTACTAAATACACCACTGAGAGCAAAGCCAAAGCCTGACTCGCTTGATTTATTGAACAGACGGCTGGAACTTTTAAATAATTGCCTTAGGAGCGTGTGGGAGCTCACTGAGGAGCTGCATTAAAAAAGCAGTGCTGTGGCTGATCCAGACCCTGCAGACCCCTTTCCAGGCTGTGGTTGATCCATCCTTTTAGACCCCACAGGCCCCTTTTCGGTGCATTCTGTCTCTCCACGCCTCCCCACTCGTCCTGTGCTTGGTGTGTGCTTCTGATTGTCCTCCTGTTGCGCTCAGTAACGATGCTCAGTTTGTGTATTCCCAGTGCTGGGCTTGTTTACCCGGCGCTGGGAGATCAGCTCAGATTCCCAGGGATGGTGAAGAAAGCGGTCATGTTTGGTCCCAGGAGTAATGATGTCCCATGGATGTGCTGGGGTGGGGTGAAGCCTGGGCTGGCACTGAGTACAGCAGGTGCACGTTGGGGTGAAAACTGGGGGAACACATGGAGCAGCTGAGCTGTGTGTTGTTTCCAGTCTGATTGTTTCTGATTTGGGAAGCGTGTGAAGCAGGTGGAGGTGGGTGATGTGGTGTCTTGCAGGCAGTGTTCTGCAGCTCTGCCTCTCACCCTCTGGCCATCTCCCTGTCCTTAATGCCCAGCACTGAGATGGGAGCCGCGCTCTGCCTTCCCCATGACTTCATCTCAGCCGGTGGACAGAGAGAAATGAATTGCAGCCATAGGGCAGGGTGAGAGAAAAACGGTTTGTTTTGGAGCGTTGCATAAGTGGGTGCTGAGTGCTGTGGGCTTGTTGCATTTCCTGCCCCTATCTCCTTGCTGCATCCTGTCCTCCCCTTCTTGCTGTCGTTTTGCTCAGCTTGCAGCATGGCAGAGCCACCGGCCTGCCCTTTCCTGTGCTGGGCTCATCCCTCCCCGTAGGTAGGGTGGGGAGGGGAGTCCTTCATGCCCCGTTTATCATTTCACGATCCAGAGAAGTCATTCCTCTTCATTCATCCTTTTATTCCACTGCTGTTCTTTGCGGGCTTTGCCCCTCTGAGCGGGAGGCAGCCGTGGTGGGGCCGTGCCCTGCATCCCATGCACGGACACTGAGAGCAGAGCGGGCTCCTGCCGGCTGCACTCAGCCCTCTGCTCCCCTGGCTTCAGTTTAAATGAGGACTGCAAAGACAAAGCCTGGTGTTTGTGTGAGCAAAGAGCCGTTTGGGGGATAAGGGCGAGCACTTCAGCCTCATTGTGGGCAGGGAAATGGGGCCGTTTGCTGGCTGGCCCATGGGCCCCCACCTCCATTCTGATTCGGATGCAGGAAAGCCCTCAGCTTCTGCCTGGGGCCAGTAATTCCTGCGTCCTTTGACTTCAAATCGTTCACTGCTGGGTCGAGCATTTGTGAATGAATGTGGAGGAGAATCATTGCATGAGGAGGGCAGAGCAGGAAGGGGAGGCAGCTCTTCCCAAGGCGTTTTCCTGGCTGTGTGTGGCCCGTTCCCAAATTTTCTGTCGGTATTTAAATTTGGAAATGGATTCTTTGGGAACGAGGCACTTTTACCACGCATTCCAAAGGCCTGCTGTGTAATGTAATCCCGGGCAGGTTGGGTGCTCTGCTGCTCTGATCTGGCTTTAGATCCCTTTGCAAGACCCCATGCTGCTGTTTCTCCTCCTGCTCCCCCCAGAAATTCGTTTCTGAAGCCTTTTGCACCTTCCTGTCCCTTGTTTCTATTTAACAGGGTGTTATTTTTAGAGCTGTTAGTCGTGAAAATAACCTGAATGTTTCTAACATGCAAATTCCATTCCTTTGATGGCTCCCATTAGCGCTGGGTGTTGCTCTGGAAATGGAATGTGTTCTTAAAATCAGTCTGGATGATGATGTAGTTAATATTTCTCACGTCTGGTTTTCGTATTTGCCACTCATTCCCAGCACAGCTCAGCTTAACAGTTCCGGGCATCTTACAGATCATCAGTTGGTGAAGTTGCAGCTGAAGGACAACAAAGACTCCTCCAGCAGGGGCAGGTGCTGTTAGACCCTTCAGCCGCTCCCAGTTAAGTCGAGAAGGGAGCAAATTAAGGTTTGCCATACTTCCACCTAGTGTGCATGGGGGAAATTGCACCTGTGGTGAACGGCAGCAGTTCCACCTTACGGAGACCCTTCGTTTATTGGGCTCTGCTAATCAGTTGGAGCGCGCGGGGCTGGCAGGTTTGAGCTCCGGGTTTTGCTGCCTCTGTGATGTCCATTAAACGGCAATGCACTGGTTTAAGAAAAATCAGCTTTTGCTGCACAGAGTTCAGATTCTGCTTGGGTGTGGGCTGCTCTGTTTGCTTGTCATCCCATGCTGCAGCTCGGGTGGCGTGATTAATGACTGACTGCTGCTGAAATAAAGTCAAAGTGGCTGTTCAGTTATTTAAGAGCCAATTAAGTTGGGTTTTATTCTGATGTAACGTTTCCAACAGGAGTGCATAACACCCAGCAGGCAGGGGGAAGGTGGGCCGTTTATTTCCTGCCTTTGGGTAACTTTCAGAGGCAGAGAGGCACTCATTGCCCTGGCAGCGTGTTGTCCCAGCTGTGGCTGCCTTGCCCCATGGGATGGTGCTTCTGCTGATGGTGTGCTGTGGGATCCCAGGCCCTGGGCTGCTGTGGGGTCCTGCTCTTCCTGATGTGTGACCATTCAAATGCATCTCTTGCTGCTGAAAGGGCAGTGGCAATCCCAGCTTTGCTTTGGCAGTGTAGCACTGTAGGTATCTCCTGTGGGTTACGGAGGCTCAGGCTGAGATGATTGCAATATTAAGGGTCTGGTTTGCTGTGTTTCTTATTAAAAATATATCAGATATTGATGCAGATATAATTTGATTTCTGCTAACCAGACAAGCCTGCACTCGTCAGCTCGCGGATTGCAGCGTCTGTCTCTGTCAGGATCACAGATAGGGAGGAAATGATTTATTCCAGTTCCCAGGGCTTAGATAAAACCCCACCTGGCTGTGTGCAAGTGGTGCCCAAAGGATAACGCACAGCTCAGATATCTGTGTAAAGCACTCTGTACCAGCACCCACATCTTCAACACAGCAGTTATAGGGAGGTTGTTGTACTAGCCTGTTTTATTCAGGGGGTTGGGTTCATTGCCAAGGGTAGAGCAGATTGGTCCTGCAGCCACCCAGACGTGTGAGGCATTAGGCAGGTGCAGCCCTTGGTGCAGCTCCCACACAGACAGTGCAGGAGCAGCCCCATCCCTTCCTTCCACTTGTAAGGGTGCTGGGTGCCCCTTTGGTGCTCCGTGTGGTTCTTGTGCCCCCCACCTCCAGCTGGGTGCTGCAAGGGCTGTGGAGCATTGCCTGGCTGATCCTGGAGAACGCTTTGTGCTTTGGGGTGGCAGTTTTGGGGGTGGCGCAGAGCAGGAGCATGAGAAGCCTTGGGTTTTGGGTGGGAGCTGGTGATGGTTGCAGGCGTTTTGGGGGTACCTTCACCTCTACAAAATGCTGTGGCAGTGTGTGGTAAGGGCAGCTCTGGCAGTGGCACTGATTCTCAATAAGTGTTTACTAAACATCGTTAATGGATTTAAAATGTTTTTAGGAATACTTATTAGCCCTTCAGACTGGCTTGGTGAAGGGAGCCTGTCTCCATGGGGGGCTGCCATTTTAATGCTTCCCAGCAGGAGGCCTATTTGGATGATGCAAATTAGGTTGGAAAAAGTAGGCTAAGCCATTAAAAGTATGAGAGATCACGAAATGTAGCATTTCTAAGGTGACTTGTTCTTCTAATTATTAACGTTCTTGCTACCATCCTTGAAGTGTGCCACTTTATTTCCCTTATTTCTCACATCCTTGCCTTACTGCTGACAACCTCAGTGCTGTTTGCCTTTGCAGCCACTCCTCAAAATGGAAGCTGTAGTCCATTTGCTGTTTTATCACCAGCAAGGTGCTTGGAAACACCACCACGTGCTGCTTTGGTTGTATAATTAGAAATGCAGATGCAGACCTTTTTGTTGCACCGTGCTTCATTTTTTTCCTTCTGTTAACGTTAATAGGAACTGAAGGTTAAACTTCTCTTATGTAAACTTGGGATGTTTATGGGATGCTTATTGGCAAGGTGATTCATCCTGGCAGTCAGAAAGGGCCGTGCCTGCAGGTGGGTGAAGGTGGGCGCCGGTCCCTGCAGGGCTGGATCCTGGGAGAGGATGCGCTGCCATGGTCACCACCACTAGCTGTTTGGGGCTCCACTGCCATTCAGAGCAAGGATCAGAGAAGGGAACGGCTCCCTGGGACTCGTGGTCAGTGCTTTCACACCTTGTTATGCTCCCGAGAGCCTCCTGCCCACATCTGACCCCAGACATGTGCAGGATGTGTCTGGGACCACGTGGTGTGCTGCTGTGGTGATGCTGCACTGATGCTGTAAGGGCAGAGTTTACAGCCACCCAGCCAAAGGCTGTGCATGCAGAGCTCAGGGGAGGCACCAGCAGCCATTCCCACCTCACACAGCAGCGAAGAGGTCTCTGAAAGCTGTGGGGGATCCCAAAGCCTGCTGCAGGGTGGGTGGGTGCCAGGCGGTGCTGACAAAGGGCCTTTGGGAGAGCAGGGATGAGCTGCTGGCCCCAGCTGCCCTTCCCCTGCAGCTCCAGTCCTACAGCACAGCTGCAGCCCATCCTCGTCCTCCTCTGCCTCCGGTCCTGTGGGCAGCCAGAGGGGCAGCACTCCTGGTGCCTGCCAGCTCGCAAGTTTCATTTAATCCTATTAATTTTTAATAGAAAATTAATATTAAACTAGCATATTTCCAGCCTTTGTGGAGATTAGACTCCCAACTTGTGTTTGCTTTGGAGAAGAGCACTGAATCCTGCAGGCCCTGGGGATGTCTGGCTGCAGGGCTGTCATCTCCAGCAGGCGGACAGCAGTGCCCAGCCCTCCTTTAACCGTGGCCAGCTGATGGGTTTCAGACGTGCCTCCCTAAACCGTGTGCTCTGCTGCAGCGTGTTGGATAAACTTAGGGAGCTGGAGATTTCCAGCTCGAGGTGTTGGTTAGCACAGAGCTGACCTGGCTGATGTCTAGAAGAAAAGGCTTAGGGTTGAATAGCAATTTGATGAGGACTTTGGTACATAATAATTAAAGGGACTTAGGGCTTTCCTTAATGAGGAAAGCATGTTTTCTATTGCTGTGTTGTCTGGAAGGTGATACGGCAGGGCTGCAGGAGGGATGTAACTGTGAAGGAGGAAGGCCTGCTGGGCAAGCTGATGCTATCTTTCTTGTTAAGAGAGGTTCTGGGAAAGTAAACTGCATTCCTTTGCTCTTGCAAACTTTTTCAGTTGTTTTTTTTTTCCTCCCAACCTCAGCCTGATACCATCTTATAAGTAATGGTTGCATCACACTTGCTTTATTCTCTACTGGGAAGTGAGATGATTGCTGTAGGCTTTTTAGTGGGTAGCATTTGGGAAGCCTGGTAACTCTGAAATGCAGATGAGCAGAGCAGCAGCTACTGCAGTGCTCCTCTGTCTTGGAGCTTCCCTGGGCCCTGCTGGGCAGGAGGGGAGGAGGAGGAGGCACGAGCAGCAGCCACAGCATCGTGGGGCCGTGGGCTCCGTGGTGAGGGTAGAGCTGGCAGCAGTGATGTGCCACGCGCTCAGGTGCCTCTCATCTGTGGGAATACTCAGCCAGACTTTCCTTATGAAGTAGTATTACATGCTATTAATTATTCATTGCCAGTTTAATTCTTCTTTCTTGCATATTTAATTGCAGTAGCTTGCTGTATGTCACAGTGATTTCCCAGAGGAACGCTTCACCAAAGGAAGGCCGTTCAGGTATATGGTCTTAAATGAAACATGTCCCAGCTCGTCCTGTTGTTTCATTTTGTAGCAGAGTAGGATATTGTCAGATGCTTCTTACGGGGAAGCAACCACAAATTCAGGATTTCACTTATCTTTGCAGTGGACTCCTTGGAGCTGGAGTAGCTGCTTTGGGTTTTGCTGGCGACGTCGGCGTTGTCGCGCTTGTTTGATGAGGAAAAATGCTTAATGGGAGGGAGGGAGGATCTGATTTTTGTTTCCTTGTCTGGGGGGGGCTGTATGCTATACTGAGGGCTTTGGGAGCACCAATCGATTCCTTTCAGAAGGCGAAGGAGGGGAATAAGATTGGTATGGAGCTTTTTTCCAGCTATCAGAGCAGCGCTGTGTGACGAAGGATAGCGGTGGCTGTGAGATCAGGGCAGGCTTTGGTGCTGGACGTGAGAAGACACCGGGGAGATGGGAGGTGCAGCTGCGCTCCCTGTGTGCTCTGCATTGCCGTCGTGGAGCTGCTGGGTGTGGGTGAGCACAGCCTTGGTGCTGGGAGGGCACAGATGTGCTCTGCTGTTTGCTGCAGGAGTCAGAACTTCTGCACTGTGCGTTTGCACCGTGTCTGAGCCGGAGGAGAGGACACGGCAGTGCCTGCTATCTGTTTACTGCTCAGATAAGGAGGTGGAATAGATTGCTGGCCTGTTTCTGAACTCTGCTTAATGAATGGTTGCTAGGCAAATTGCATCTCAATCAGTTTAATCCTCGAGATGTCAGTTACAGGTCTGCTCTTTGTGAGGCCGTGTGCTCACACACTGCACCAGGCCACGCGCTGCTGGCACAGCAGCTCAGCAGAGCCCCAGAACGCCGTGTGTGCCGGCACCGACGCTCAGCAGGGACAGCAGGGCACCGGGTCAGCATCGCCGTGTAATGCTTCAGTGCTGGGTGAACATGAAGGGAAAGGTTTCTCAATGGGGACTGCAGCGCTGCCTGGATGGAAGGTATTTACGTTTGGGCTGAGTTGGCTGAGACTGATGTGGTTTCAGGGTGTGTCCGTGGGACGTGACGCACTCTGGCTCATGGGAGGTGGTGTTTATTGCCTGATACGGGGCAGGGGGCCGGGGATGGCCTCAGTGACCCCACTGTGGACAGGGAAGGGCTTGGGACTGCTGGATCCAGCCTTCAGCTGCTGCAGTAGTGGACTTTCTCCCTCAGAATCAGGCGAGAACCAGTGACTTACGTCTGCACCTCTATACATTGAGCTCGTGCCTTGGTCCAAAGGAGCAAGTTTCCTAACATAGTTAAGCTTTAACAGCCTCTCTGTATAAACAGATAACAAAATAGAGGTTCCTATTGGTTTCCCACGACAGACTAATCTGACTGCTGTCAGCACATTGTTCTTTGCATGGCTACACCTTCCTTTAGTTTCAAATCCATCCTCTTTAAGTGCGGTGTGTCATGACACCGTAAAGGCAGGCTGGAAAAGACTGGACTTGTTGAGCACCAGAGGCATTTTGGAGCTGTTTGTTTTGCTGTGCGTTGGTATGAAATGTCCTTTGTGTGGCCCAGTTACTAACAGTGCCAGCAAAAGCACTTGGCAGCGCCGGCCTTGCTTGAATGCTTGCAGCTTTTGTGTTGTTTGAGAATACTGTTACAATTTTAGGAATGGATTGCATTAAAACGTGGAGAGCATATGCAGAATATCCCCCTTTAGTCGCCAGCAGAATGCCAGCAGTGCCTGCATCTCGAGCTGGGGATGGGCAGGGGGCTGCTGAACAGAGGACTCTGTGATCAGAGTGCTTTTCATGCAAATGAGGGTTTGTTTTACACTGCTGAATCAGGGCCTTGTGTAGCCAGCGCAGCACAGAAGTGATAAGATCAGATAAGATCACTTCGGCATAGCTCGAAGTCGTGCCCAGCGTGTCTTTCGGCCCGGTGAGACAGGCAGGGAACTCCTGATAAGGGCACAGCAATAGCTTCTAGAGCCCTGCGTGGCTGCGCTCCTGTTCCTGCCTGGCCGGGACAGCCGTGTCACCCATGCACGTTTCTTGCTGCCTTCCTGTGAAGGACTAAGTCTGTTGGCTTTCCTTTTGTATTTATTAGCTAATATCGTCTTCCCTTCCATGCTTAGAACCGGTTTGCTTTAATGAGGACTGTTGCTGCCAACAAGCAAATGGATCTGCGTAGTTAAATGGGAATCTAAATCTTCCCTGCAGATGGGTAGCGCTCAGCAGCCTGCCGTGACCTTGGTAGAAGTTCTCCAGCACGTTACTTTCCCTCTTTATTTATCACTCTTGCTGTGTAGCAGCTTTTCTTACGGAGAGGCATCCGAGCTATTGGAAATCTGTCCTCGCTTCTCTTCCTCTCTCCAGAGTCCCCGTCAGCATAACACCCAGCATAACACCCAGCATAACACCCGGGCTGTTTAGGCTGAGGGCTGAATATTCTGCTTTGGCACAATCAGGAGGCATTCAGTAAAGGAAGGAGCAAGATGGGAAGCAGCTTTGGATTTAGGGCTGAGCTTTTTAGATGCTTTTCAGTCCATAATTGCGAGCAGTCTTGGTGAGAAAGGTCAAAGATTTCCTTCACACGAGGTGCCCCGTGTTGAGCATCCATCAGAGCATACAGCACAAAAGGGAGAGATGTGCTCAGCAGCCATCAGGTTTCAGCACGGGGCTCTCCGTGCTTCCAGGTGTCACTCGAAGATTCTAGGAGCAGATCTGGCCCTATTTTGCAGTCTCCAGTTCTTGTCCTTCTCATCAGGATCTCCTTTTTAACCCCACACGTTCCTGGAGGGTTTCAGAGCGGGGGGTGGGACCTTGTCCCTGGTTTGCTCATGCAGATTCTGGTAAGGATTATTCCATGTTTAAAACCTGGTTTATGCTGGCTTCTGAATTTCATTCAAAATCAACGTCTGGAGAGCTTTCTGATCTCCTGTGTGCAGCTGCTGTCATCTGGTAAATGATTTCTGCTTAGTTTTTTAGTGAAGGGCAAAGAGCTCCATCATTCTAGCCCCGAGGAAGTGGCTCACCTGCTACAGTTAGAAGTTTCCCCAAGCACACAGCTGACCCAGCACAGGTATTTGTAATCCTTTCTATCAGCAAGCAGCCACAGGTAGCTGTTTATTCTCTGCTGTTTGGGACCTGCAGGGCTGCAGCCTGCAGTTGTGCTTCGCAAAGCCTTGTCCCCCTGTGCCGAGCATGGATCAGAGCAGCTCTGGGCTGGGTCCCCTCCTGGTCCCCCAGCAGCACAGAGCCCTCCTCCACAGGCTCCTCACACACTGCTGCTGCCTCACTGTCGGATCTGGGTGCAGTCACAGAGGGGGTAACAGGTTACGTACCCAAACAGCCCTTACATTCTGAGTGTTTCCTCTGGTTTGCCAGCAGCTTTCTGCTCTGCTCTTTGCTGGGGACTCACAGTGAGTGCCCTTGGCTGGGTACATGCTTCCTGTGTCTTTCTTGCTTTGAAATGGGTTCCTGTTGCTCTTTGGCAGACCCTGAAGCAGCGATCTGTGGAAGGAGCACATTCAGAGCTAGAGTGACTTTACCTCTTTGTTTTCTCTCTTTCTTTAGGCCTGTATGGGATCAGCTGGTCCCGCATTATGTGTGAAGTAGTTAAAATTTAGCCCGCATCTGTAGGATGTGATTTCTTCTCCCCCTGCCCCCAGTTGCTTTGATCAAATCAGATATAAAAGCAGCGCTTTCATTTCTGGTTTTGTACTTTCAAAGACAATCTCTTGACATGCTCTGGCAGTCTGGACCCAGGTCCTTTTCTTCCTTCATCCAAAGGCACACTGTGCCTTGCACCTTTCTCCATATCAGCAGTTAGGATCTGCGTTGGCTTTTATCTGAATCAAAAGACAAATGGAAGGGGGCAGGACGCTGCAGGAATGGGAGGCAGACGTGCACGTGCAGTGGAAATATGGATCCTTACATTCAGGCTACCGTGTGGAGTGCAGACCAATTTCTCTATTGGATATTCGTAGCCTGTGCTTCCAGAAGTGTGAGTTTAGATTTCAGGCTTTGAAGGCTGCCTAATCCCCCCAGCAGTTAATACCAACATAGCATTCTGTGATGTCAAGCCTTTCCTTCTAAATGCTGGATTGGCTTTTTTCCTTCTTTTTGCATATGTCAAATACACAAAGCAACTCTCCATCTGAGAAATTAGCATTCAAACACTCTGTAAGCACTTTATTTTTGCTTGCTTTGTATGCAGCTGAACTCATGTCCAGGCTGGTAGTCGCTGAGCTTCCACTCCTCCACGTGTGTCAGTGCTGTGTGGCCACAAACTTGGTGCAGTGTCCTAAAAACACCCACATGCTGGAGCAGCACATCTGCAGGCCTTGAGGATTGTCCTAAAAACCCTCTTTCTCAGCAAGATGAGCATTCTGGTCATTGTCATCCTTGTCAAAATCCAAGTTGTGCCTGACAGCATTTGTAGGTCTGGGATTGCTTTGTCGGAGTTGGGGCACTTGAAGCAAAGCTCTCTGTGTTAAGGAGTCAGATTCAGCTATTCAAAGCAGGTTGATAAATTGCTTTTCATTAAGCGTGGAGTGCCAAGGGGTTCCGTATGTGTTCCAGGAGCAAAAGACATCAATTACAGCTTCTGGAGAGCATTTATCAATCACGCAGTTATAAACAGCGCTAATGCAGCTAATTGAAGGTTGAAGAATTCACTTTTTAGCATTCATTGACTGGCTTGGTTACTCAGTGGTTGGAAGAGCAGAGGCCTGGGTGTGAAGAACAGCTACAGCTGCGTATCTGTCCTGTCTGCAGTTCGTTTGCTGCACCTCGCTGTGAAACACCAAACGTGTGTGTGCAGGTCTTGCTGGGGGTGATGTCTGTGGCTGCTCACACCACGGGGTGAGGCTGCTCCGAAGCCTTTGGCTGGGCCTGCAGGCAGGGATCTGTGGGTCCTGCACTGCAGAGCCTTTGAGCACCTTGCACCACTCGTGTTGCTCTCCCCGTCGTCGTTTGAGCAGCTGGCAGTGCCGCTGGCCAGCTGTGCTTCTTGGAAAAGCACGGAGCAGAGCACAGGATTCTTTACTGCAGCAGAAGAAAAGAGCCTGTTTCTTGTCCTGTTCCTGCTGTGAGATAACCTGTGAGCGTCTTGGCGAGGCAGGGTTCTGTGTCGGCGTGCCCCAGCGGGAGCTGGGAGGAAAATGCCATCCTGGGCCCGGCAGCGTCTGTCTGTCTGTGCTCTGTGTTCCCCTGGCAGCTTGTCTTGTGCCTGCAGTCACAGATGCATCTCCAAGCTGCTTTGTTGGGGTCCAGCAGAACCTCTGTGTCCACCGAGGGCCGCACGCACAGCCAGCACAGCCAGCACAGACCCCACGTGCTCACCCAGTGCCCTGACATCCAGCCCTGGGTGAGTCACTCCTTGTCTCAGCATGAGAGCTCTGCTCCTTGCTTTGCATGTTCACCCTGCCTTATCTTATTTGCAAATGTTTTCTCATTTTCAAGGGAATCTATTTTTAAAACAGGAGTTGAAACACGTTTTTCAGTCTCTAACACATCTGGTTTGTTGTTTGTGTGTTGTGGACAGGCAAAATATGTTCAAAACTGGCTCTGATAAAGTATCTTTTTTTTAATAATCAGCTTGTAATAAAGGAAGGGAGCCACTTTCCTGCTTGGGGAACTGTCCTAATCTCTGACTTCTAATGATATTGAAAAGGAAGAACTCTCATTCTTCTGTCACGTGCAGCCATAAGGATCTCTGTAATTCAGGATTGAGACTGAAGTCCTGGGCTCTTCTAGGGGAGGTGTGGAAGGAGAGAAGATAACAGTGGAGGTGATCCAGGCACCAGAGAGGGAAGTATTTGTGCTCCTTCCCCCTTCACCCAGCACTCAGTAAAGCTTCCTGCTCCTCTACAGAGCAGTGCGGGGCAGGAGGAGGTGTCAGGAGATGCTGCAGCTGAGTGTGCAGTGAGCACACAGCCCGTGCAGCCCCTCGTGGGGCAGTAAGCTGCAGAACGACCGCCTCACCTTGCTCCCAGCCTCCTGAACGCATGGGAGAGCAGCACACACGTGCTGGTGCTGAGGTTCCAGCTGCACGCCCTGCTCTGGGAAGGGGATCTGTGCATAGTAGGGTTTCCTATCACTTGAGGGCAGAAGGAAGCTGTGTGTGAGAGCTGTTGGTGGGAGCAGTGCTTCATTGCTGGGCAGTGCCGGGCCGCTCAGGGTTTGCTTTGCATTCACATCGTCCTAGCTAACCTTAATGCCACCGTGATGAAATAAAAGCGTGTGCTCTCGTGTTGCTGAGCCTGCCTCCATTTTAGCACAGCTGCTGTGACATTATAGATGTTAATCAGGCATGTAGGAAGAAGGTGGCTGTAGTTTGCCCTGAGGATAATGGGCGCTTTTGAGGAAGGAATGTTTGTTGGCTCTCGTTGCTTGCTGAAATAAGTGCTGTTCCCTGTGGCAGGCACAGGGGCTGGCAGAGGCTTTTGCATTTTGGAGATACAAACCCAAGCCCAACATCTGGGCACGCCGTGGTTCCAGTGGCAGTACTGTGTGTACCCAGCTCCAGTGCTAGCTGCTGCAGTTCCACTGCCTCATCCTTTCTCCTAAATGCAGATTTATGCAACAGAAACAGAACTCAAATACATCCCAGACTGTTTCTGCATCCCCGTTACCCACCAATGCAGCGCCGAAAACCTCGGAGTTGGAAGCTACCATACAAAAGGCAAAGGAGAATTAATTAAAGGTCAGAGTGCTTCAGCGCAGTAAAAATGCAGAGGCGAATTCAGAGCGACTCAAATAGCTTTGAATTCAGGCAGGCTGATTTTCCTATTTCTTGCTTAAGTTCCCATAGTGTAAGTAATCTCCCTCTGTCTCATAACTGACCACGAGTGTTTGTGTTTCAAGCAGTGCCAGAAATGCTCCTTTGAAGCCTTGGCCAGGCGCTGCAGATGTCCCAGCTTGTCTTTTCTGCATCTTCCCTGCCCTTGGAAGAGACCTGCCACACCTGGCAGGACCTCCTGCTGGCTGCCTTGTCTATCAGCTCCCTCCACATTGCAAAGCAGGGAGTTAAATCTAAAAATAGGCTTAAAAAGAGGTGATGGGCTTTGAGTAAAGTGAAATAAGCCACCGATTTGGGTCATGAAAGGGAATTTATATCACTAGTTCTGTTCCAGCTTTCTCGAGCTGAAATTCTGCTTTGACAAATGAGGAGGGCGAGCAGCGGCGGTGAGTAAATGGAGTGGGGGAGTGCAGTGTGCTCTGATTCCAGTTCCTCCCCGGATTTTGACCTTGTGAATGTAATGTGAGACGTCAAGGTGGCATCGAATGTTCCGCAGTTGGATTTATCTCCGTAGTACTCTTCAGTGGTAGAGAACTGTCACCCACTGCTATCCATTCAGAAGGGAGCAAGCGTGGCATGGGGTGATTAAACGCTCCGTCCCAAATGACGTCAGGAGCCCGTCAGGAGCCAGATACGTCCTGTCTGCCCTGCCTTAGGCCAGCTCCATGGTCATGAGGCCGGTCTTGGAACATAAATCTGGTCCCAAACCCCCTTAAGCCTCTGCAGAATGAGCTGTGAGCCCTTCTTGCCCGTTTCAGCGCGCTCGTGTGGCTTCAGTCATGTGTGTGAAGCGCTTTGGTGCGGGACAGCGTGTTAATAATTCCAACGGGAAGGGATTTCTGAAGCAGTCTGGGGGGATGACTGCTGCTTTTTGGTCTGTTGGGTAACAGAAGTGCCAAACACAAGCAGGTGGAGCAGCAGGAGTTAGGAGTGGGGCTCGTTTCCCCAGCCACCAGCATGGCCTGGGCATGGGCAGAGCTCAGCTGTTGGCTGAGGACAGCCCTGCTGGTGGCTGTACGAGCCCAGCTAACGAGCAGCCTGCGGAATCGTGCTGTGATTGGCCAGCAGTTCCATTTGCAGAGTGCAGGCAGGAGCAGGCTTCTTGCCAGCAACAGCTTCATTCAGATTAGGGCTTTAGTTCAATTATGTCCAATTAACTTTTATTGCAGATAGCAGTGATAATTACTTGCAAGTCAATTTTTTGGCTGTGGTTATCCCAGGGCTAAAGTCTGAGCTTGATGGATTTTAATAACTGCAGTGACGTCGAGCTTTTCCTCCTTTTTTCTTCTTTAGGCCTCAATTAGATGAAAGGTCAGGAGCTGTGTAAAAACCCATTGTACAATTAAAGCCAACTGTTCTGCTCTCAGCAGATGCGTAACGCTGTGGTTTTATATAAGCTGTCGGGACCCACCTAAAAACAGCTCTGCAGAGTTGGGGCTTGTAACCTTGAGCTGAGCCCAGGAGCGGCTGTGATGGAACTGACGTTGCCTTTCTTCCTGCGCTTCGTCTTGCTCAAATTGCTCACCTGGAAGCCTTCAGTGGCAGCCTTCAGGCATGAGGAGCGTGCTGTGAGCTCTGTGCTGATGCCCCAAGGCTTCCTCATTTTCCTCCTTGCCCTGTGAGCAGAGCTCTGCTCGGAGCAGAGCACGTGCGTGTAAATCCTCCCCGCTCTCCCCTCCAAGCCGTTGGGTTTTGCTGCCTGAGTGAAGTTATAAATGCAGGTCAGCCCCAAAGGCGAAGCGGTTTATGAGCAAAATCATAGTTAATTAAACTGCGAGAAGCAGAAATTGATTCTGATTGAAAGTGTTGCAGGGCTCTGCAGAAGGTCCGCCCGAGAGCCAGGAGGGCCGGCGCTGCTGGATGCTGACGGGGCGCCGCGCCGCCCCCGTCGTTCAGTCTTCCTCATTCTTGATCCCCAAATGCGCCGATGCTGCTGTGATTGATTGCCGTCACAGAGCGCCTCTCCGCACGTTGTTTTGCAGGTTTCCATTTCTAAAACATGAAGAGGACGAGCTGCCAGCTGGTGCGGTTAGTTCACTGCGCTCCAGGAACCGCTGAGGTTCTGTCTGGCTCTGCTGCAGCCCCTAGCGGGCGCGCGTTGTGGTAAGCGTGCAGGGAGCAGCTGCTGTCAGGGGGCTTCAGCTTGGTGTGAGCCGATCTGTGAGCCCTCTGTATTCAGGTTACTTTGAGAGAGGGAGCAGGAATGAATCTCGTTTGGTCTGAGCAGCCTGCTGGGGGGTAAATGAGACGCCGAGGTTCCCCTGGAGCACGAAGGTTGCCCTGGATTCACTCGCGTTTCCTGGCAAGCTGCTGCAAACATTTGTACCAAAGAAACCTTACAAGCCGCCTTTGTTTTTTGGGGTTTCCTTGCAGCATTTATGCATGCTGACCTCGGGCTGTGCAGCCCACATTCGGGGTTTGCCACCAATCCCAGCAGCAGTGATGGAATCCCACGCAGCCGCCTCGGGAGCGGCGGAGCAGAGCAGTCTGCCACAAGCACTGGGCAGCCTCTCCCAGCTCACGGGACCCCACGGTGCTGGAAGCATGGAGCAGTTTGGAGCTTTCCTTCTGTGTGGGGAGCTGCCTCTGCTCCTGCCATCCCCCGCTTGGTGAACAAGCCCACAGTTAATCTTGGAATTCCAACCGCGCGTGTTTACTTCCATGACTCTAACTTTAGACTTCTCCAGCTTGTTTCGTCTCAACCAGCCCGGTTTCCCATCTTTCACTGGCCAGGGGTGGTCTGTGAGGAGTGTTTCCTTTGTGTGCTTACCCTGTAAGGCCTGTGAGAGCCTCAGACCCTCCTGTGTGTAAAAACTCGGCAGTGACTGCGTGCGGGGCCTGTTCATGTAATGATAACACGGTGTCAGTGTGTGCGACGTTTCCTACTAGCGCCGAGCTGCCTTGCACCTGGGCTTTATTCTGCCTTTTGAAGGTCCCTCCTGGCGTGGGATCTGGCAGAGGCAGGACAGAACTTTGGACACCAGCCAGCAAATTCTGGGTGTTTGTATAGAAATACGTTCAGTGCAGCAAGGCAGTGCTGTGGTGAGGCTGCGTGTCGGCCCTCGCAGAGGGCTTCTCTGCCACCCCTGAGCCCCAGGTCGCTCTCTGCAGGATGCCCTGGGCTGCCTGGAGCAGAAAACAGAACCACACAGGTTGGAAAAGAGCTCTCACATCCCCAGTCCCCATCCCACCGACCACAGCCCTCAGTGCCCCATCCCCACCTCTGGGACACTCCAGGGATGGGGGCTCCCCCCTTGGCTTCATAGCTTTTCGAATGCGTTGGTTGTCAGCTACTGAGATAGCAGTTTTGAGAAGAGACGAATAGAGAACAAAAACTGGAGCACAGTTGTAATTCTAATACAGGATTCAGTGCTGGAGTGTGGTCAGCACTTCTGTGCAAATCTGAATTCCTTTTTTTAATGCTCAGCAGTGACCTAGATGGCATCAATTTGCTTATTGCAAATCAGGCTCAGAGAATGCATTTAGGCTTCCGCTTTACAGTGATTTGGTTTTTTTTAAAGGCACATATAAGAACATTACTGCCACCTCAGTCCTTTCCGAACCTCTGGCATCACCTAAGATGATGATATGTCTGCAGAAGCAGCTCGCTGGTGCAGGTGTGTTTCTCACATGGTGGCCTGTGTCTCTGCGTGCAGCAGCACTGATACCTGGGGAGACCAGGGCAAGGAGGAGGCAGCTGATGTCTCCAGTGTGCAGACCAGGGCGAGGAGGAGGCAGCTGATATCTCCAGCTTGGCTCACTTGGAGACTTGGAGCCCACCTTGGCTTTGTTGCTGGAGCAGCAGTTTGTGGTGGGAGTGTTGGTGATACCTCAGGAGTTTGGGTGCTTTGGTCTGAGGTTTGGTGCCAGGTTTGCTGAGCTACGGATGGCAGCAGCTCCCTGCTCCCCATGGTGGCTTCCTTACCACCCGGAACAACCAGCTTCTAAATCCAAGGGCAGACTTATGGATTACCCCATGTGCCAGACAGCAGAGGAGAGCAAGGCAGGTATTTGAGTTTTAACCAAGGTATTTGAGTTTTAACAGAGATATTTTAGTTCTAACCCGCTTCTCATTGCTGTCCCCAGATGCGGAGGTGACGTGCATCTGTGCTTGGTCAGGCCTTCACGCAGCAGTGGCTCTCTGCCTTTCTTTCCCGTGTTCCTCCTTGTATTATAACTTTGAATTGTCTCTCTGTTGTTGCAGTGTGCAGAGGAGTGAATGGCCCATGTTGTGTTAGTGCCTGTCTGCCATGCTGGCCTGTCTGCCAGGACCAGGTGACCTCTCCTTTCAGCTTCTTTCTTACACGCAGATGAACACTGGACTTCAGAAATGTGAGTGACGTTTTGTCTGCAGGATGTGGTTAACTGTTAAATCTGGCTCTGGTACAGCTGTGAAACCAAACATTTAGGGTACAGCGGAGAAACTCTTTAATGCTAGAGACTGAGGTCAGTTTTGCCTTCAGGGCATCCATCAGTAACGGCTGTGGAGGCTCACGTGTGTGCAGCAAGGCTTGACAAAGGTTAATTTTAACCACAGCAAGACAAAATGCAGGCCTGGTTTCTGTGAGATTCTTGCCTCTGCTGGAAACATGTTGTGCTGGAAGCGTGCTGCTTGACTTGCTGCTTAGCACAACTTCTGTTCCCCACTCCTTTTCGTTTCCGTCCATCTAATGGCACCACTAAAAGCTGGATCAGGCTAATGCAAGCCTTTTGAGGTCAGCTCTGTTTTACATACCTGGGGCACAGGCTGCAAATATTGGTGATCTCACCCAAATTACTAAAGTTCCAAGTCTCCTCCTTCTTTCTGCTGTCTCTGGTGCTCTGAAAACATGTCTGCAGAGTACAGTGCTAACTCATGTGCAGTAACTTCAGCCTTGTGTTGATAGTGGAACCCACATATTCCGAAGGACTTGCATTGGGAATACAGGTTTATTGGCTAGAGTTGCTTTAAATCTGCCCCTGTCTCTTTCTCACTGAGCTTGCACTGTGGTTGTTCAGCTGACCAAGGATTCCACATCAGGTCTGTGCTGGTGGCTCGCAGGGCTGTAACCTTGTATTTGAAACGTGCACTGGGAGATCTCAGCGCCCTCGCTTTGCTCCTGGACTCGTTGCTCTTGAAAACCAAGTAATTAACACTCCGGTTATAGCTAAATTGTTAATATGGTGAGATTTGTGATGCTCCTGAAAATAGGTAAGCTAATTTTGCAATTAAGGATGACATTCTCAAGGTGCCAGCAGTGAACGACGTGGCTCACGTACACACCTGCGCTCCACGGGCTCACTGATTGCAGTGACACTTGTGGCAGTAGTAAAAACCTTTCCCCACTGGAGGACTTCATCAGACAGCGTGGGGCTGGGCTCTGCCTGCTTTCCCTTCTCGTTGCCAGTTTGAGTTTTGCTGAACAAACAAGGTAGGCTGCTGTGGTGAGGCCGTGCCCGGGTCCGTGCGCTACGTGAGGCTTTGGTGGATTGGAACGCTCCGTCCTGAGAGCAGACTGAGCAGGCTGCGTGAGGGTAGCACCATGAGGCACTTGCTAATTGCACGTCTTGCGAGGCAGCGTGCTGACCTGGTGCTGTTCCCGGGGGTGAGTTACCCCGTGCTGAAAGCAGTGCTGGGTGAAGGGCTCAGGGCGCTGCGGTGAAGGGAATTGAGGACAGGTAGCTGGCAGGCTGGGGGCACTGCTCTCCTCTCCAGCTTTGTTCTGGTTTATATGGAAACAAAACTGCTCGTGCAGACCTTGCTCGCCCTGCTGCAGATGTGTGCAGTTCTGTGCATGCTGTGTGTGCACGAGCAGTCCAGCCCCTGGCCAGAGGAAAGCTGAGTTAATGAGTATTTGCAGTGAACGATGGCTTGTGACTTTTGATGGGGGTGGGATAGGGCTTTAATAATGGTGCTGTTGCTTTGCTGAAAGGCCCCGAACTCCACCTGGTGACCTTTACTCAGATCTGCCATGTTTGTATTCAGCATTTCTGAGCGTCATTTCCCGGACCAGACTTCTGATTCACACTTAAAACATCCACATTAGCTCAATTACCTTCTTTTTTTTTCCTTACTTTCATATAAGCAGCCTTCTTCACAAAGCTGCTCTGTTGATTCATTTGTGCACCTCTTCATTCCTCTTGAAACTGACCGCAGGACTGCAGATCTCAGTGTCTCCCTTTGAGTCCTGCAGCCTCACAGCAGGAGTTTCCCCTGACATTTGTCCTCCCCTGGGGCAGAGGAGGGAGGTGTGTGGTGACAGTGGCACAAAGTCGAGGTGAAAGGGAGAGAGAGGAGCAGGCTGAGGCTGAAGGCAGGTCAGCAGCCAAGCCCTGTCCTCCCTCAGAGCTCTTTCTGTAAAGCCTGCAGAGGAGATGCTGCAGCTGAGACTGGAGCAGAGCGCGGCACAGCTGTTTGTCCCGGTGCAGAAGCTCTCATCAGGGCAAGAATCCTGAAGGCCCTTTTGTTCTTTACTTAATGAAAAATGAACCGTGGGCAGTTTCAGGAGCTGTGGGTTTTAAAGGCTTAGCGTGAGAGGCACTTAGAAGATGCTGCATCGGTGCTGAGGTGAGGCAGAGAAATGTGTCTCCTCCTGTGCCACAAATAGCAGCAGTGTGGGGAGCCGGGGAGCCGTGCTGCCGGAGTGGGATCTCACAGCTCGCTGCTTTCTGGGGTGATTGCTCATGCACAGCTCTGCCCCGTAGTAAACACAGCATCCTTACGTTTCTACAAAGGCTTCTGCCCTTTGTTTAGCAGGAGGTGACTGTGCAGCTCGTCCCGTTGTTTTCTTGATGGAACTTGTTCATTTGCCACCCCCCTCATCACTGTGAGGGCTGATATGGACTTCTTGCACGTGCTTGCCACTGATGCATGCATTCTTTTTAGTATCAGCATTTTCTTGCAGTCTATTCTAGCTGGGTTTTTGTTCACTTAGTTGCCAGGCCTTGTTCTTTACTGGTTTCAGGATGTTTCAGACATTCAGGCTCTCCATCACCCTGTAACACTCTTCTCCCTTCTCACAACATCTTTTATCCAGCCATCAAACCTTGCCCGTGGAGCTACCAGCAGCACACAGTGCTGGGTCCCTCAGAAGTGCAATGCTTTGGTCAGATCCAGGTTAGGCATGCATGAGGGGTGGTGTGTTTCAGCACATCGTGTCCAAGGGATTTCAAAGGTGTTTTCCCATTTGGTAGGATACCAAACTCGATGAGTTGTTTAAGTTTGCTTGAAGGGTGATTTTCACCCTTGAGAGGAAGGAATCCATTCAGATGCTGGCTTACAGGTGTGCAGCCTGGTCGTGAAAGGCTCCTGTGCAGTTCCTGCATGATGGAAAGGTGGGTGCCTGGGCGAGGGAAGACTGAAGTATCCATTCACCATTAACATCACACCTTGTTTGCTGGGTGCCTACAGAAGTCCAACCCAGGCCGGGAGATCTTGATGAGAAAAGGGTCCTAAAGCACCAATTTGGTTTTTCATCTGAAAGTAAAAGCTCTGTGTGGAAATGGCCATGGCTGTACAGGGTTCCTTGGCCTGTTGTTATGGCTCTTGTGTGATTCATGGTGTGCTGCAAGGGGTCATCCCACGGGGAGGAGCAGAGCTTGGCTGAGTTTGGGACAAGGCTAAAAATAACAGGGAGCTTGTGAAGGCTTCTGAGAAGCTCCATGCAGAGGCTCCACGCAGAGCAGCTCCCTCAAAAGGACAGACAGAAGCCACCTGCCTGCAGCGGAAGATACGGGGACGGGAGCAGAGAGGATGCTCAGGTTAATGTCAAACAAACCTTGCTTTTGATTAAGAAGAAGGGTGATGTGTGCCAGTGTTCGGACAGCACGTGGAGGGCAGGGGCATGCATGGCAGTGTGGGTCACCTGTGCTGGGGATGCGAGGCAGCCTGCTTGCCGAGCTGCTCCTGCACAAAAGGCATGTCTGTAATGATCCTTTCTTTTGCTACCCATCCTGTTTTCCTTTTACTGGCCCTGAAGGTGAGTGTTCTCTGACAGCACCGATCTCCCTCGCTTGGGAAGCTGCAGGATTCAAAAGACAGAGTGCTCAGATTGCAGCCGTGTTCTGGGGCCTTTGGCAGGCAATTTGCTTAGGAGAATCAGAGGTGGATGTACAAAAGGGAGCATTGCTCACTTGGGAGCATGGAGCATCACATCAGTGAGGGTCAGGGGCCGGGTGGGGGCTGCCATGCTCTCTGGAGGAGCAGTAGGTGTGGGGATGCTGGGAAGTTCAGCAAAAAGGGTGGGTGTTTTTTCAGCAGTGAAGTGTTTGGGAGGTGGGAAAGCAAAAGCAAAGCGGGATTGTGGAAGCTGCGAGATGTTATTTGAAGGTTACAGAATCACTTCTGAAGCAGTAGTCTCGTAGGGCTGTGGTTGGGATACGGCCCAGCTCTGCTTGGAATGGGATTACACGAGAGGTACAGGCTTTCCCTGCTCCTCTGAAGTTCTTTCCAAAGGCACGTGGGGCTCGTGGGCAAGGTAGGTACCTGGTGGAGCACAGCCGTGGAACCACACCTCTGTCCCCAGGAGCCTCTGCTCCCAAAGCGTGGTTTTTATCTTGTGAGGTGCTCGCCTGGTTCTGCTGTTTGACAGCGGGGTGCTGCCCTAGCAAGGTGCCGCCCTGGGCGTTCAGCTGAAGAAGTAACAGCAGCCGTCGTGGAATGTGCGTGTAGCTGCCTCCCGTTTGCTGAGCTGGGACTGACAAGGATCCTGGTGGGCAAAAAGGCACTCGGAGTGCAGCTAGGAAAGAGCTTGGGCTTAAATGGAGGTTTGAGCCGAAGTGCTTTGTGCAGCTCCCACCTCAGCATCGTGGAGCGTAATGTTGCATTCCCTGCTTTCTGGTTTCTGAACGACACGCTGAAGATGCTGCAGATGGCTTGAAGAGGGGCGGGAGGGTGGCTTTGAATTAGAGTACACAGACTAACGGTGGGAGATGTGGCTTTCCTGGCCTGCTACTGCGTTTGTCCGGCCGAAAACACCTATCTGGCTTTGCTCCCTTGGGCAGGTTTTGCCTGATGCTGAACTGGGGTTGTGTTGGTCTTCAGCTGCCAAAGGGAGCGAGGTTTCTGCTGTCTGGGAGACGCAGCTCTCGCCTCCCGGCTCCCCGCAGCCTTTCTCCCCTCGCTGCGTGCCCGTCGTGCCCTGGGGTTGGTCCCTCGCTCCCCACGTCGGGTATTGACGTCTTTCCTTTCTCCACAGGGGACACTACACAGAAAATGAGATCTGCACAGTATCCTACCCCAGCAGAATTGGATGCCTATGCTAAGAAGGTCGCCAACAATCCCCTGACCATAAAAATTTTCCCAAACAGCGTCAAGGTTCCCCAGCGGAAACACATTCGCCGTACTGTGAACGGACTCGATACGTCGGGCCAGAGGTACAGCCCTTACCCAGCTCAGGCCACCACGAAAACCGGCCTCCTGGCCATCGTCAAGTCTCCAGCGAAAGGCATCATCAAGGACTTTGACGGGACGCGCACGCGCCTGCTGCCGGAAGCGATGATGAACCCCCCCTCCGCCCCGTACGTTGCACCGAGCACTTTAACCCACCCCCAGGCGCTTGCTCGCCAGCAGGCTCTCCAGCACGCACAGACTTTGCCGCACCCCCAGAGCATCCCGCAGCCACAGGCTTTGCAGCACCCTCAGGGTCTACCGCAGCCGCAAAGCTTACCCCACCCTCAGGGGATTCCGCAGGCGCTGCCGCACCCTCAGAACATGCAGCAGCCTCAGGGCTTGCAGCATCCTCAGACCATGGCGCACCAGGCGCTGCAGCCCCCCCCGAACCCTTTGCTGCAGCCGGGTTTACATGGGAGCAGAAAGATGCCGGATGCGGACGCGCCGCCGAATGTGACCGTGTCTACCTCAACCATTCCCCTCTCTATGGCTGCCACCCTGCAGCAGAACCAGCCACCGGACCTGAGCAGCATCGTGCACCAGATTAACCAGTTCTGCCAGGCCAGAGCTGGCATTAGCACTACCTCAGTGTGTGAGGGACAGATCGCCAACCCCAGCCCCATAAGTCGTAACCTGCTTATCAATGCAAGTACCAGGGTCTCTACTCACAACGTCCCTACGCCCATGCCTTCCTGTGTAGTGAACCCTGTCGATCATGCTGCTGCTGCTATTCCTTCTGCCTCTGTTAACGTGCCCATGGTGAATATTAACAGGGTGCCGCCCGCCTACCAGAACGAGATCAAATCGGTGGCGTGGAACCAGCACCAGCTCGCTCATCTGCAGCAAATGTGTGGGGATGCTGCCGGGCCCGCCGCGCTGGCAGGGAAGCACGCTGCGAGAGAGATGGCAGGGCAGAGCTTCCCTGGCAAAACCTCCAGCTACCCTCAAGAACTGTGCATGGGCCAGTCCTTTGGCTTGAAGCCCCCCATCGAGAAGCCCACGCCCTCCCCGCCCGTCAACGGCCTGCAGGGACCCTTGCCATACACCAACGGGCACTATTTCCAGCCCATGTGGAATAACATTCTGCCCACGCCCAACAGCGACAGCTCCGGGTCCCAGGACCTCGCCATGCCTTTCCACGGGGGGCAGCCGGCCGGAGCAGCGCTAGATTGTGCGGGAGGACCTCATTACAGAGCTGGGGCCGGCCCGTCCAGCCAGAACAGCGTGATGCAGACCGTGGATTACCTAAGCGGGGACTTCCAGCAGCCTTGCTTCAGAGATCAGAGCATGGCCGTGCTGGGGAAAGTCCATCGGCCTCCCATGAACCGAGCACCTGAACCGGGTGATAGTCGAAATCTTCATATTCAGCACCCAGGGTATAGATAGGCTGCAGTCACTTTCACAGACAGAATTAGAGGTTTAGTCTTAATTTTAACGAAGAAGCAAGGCATTTTTAACTTGCAAACTTGCGTGATCATTATAGTAACCGTTGGAAGAAGACATACTGTATATTTAAAAGCTTTGCTTAACGTGTTTTCTCTCTCTCCTTTATGCATCAAATATTTAACATGCCTTTTGTTTCCAAGAATTTCGTTACACTACTCCACACCGCCGCTGGTTCCTCACTGCAGTCCCCACGGTGCAGCTCCTGCTCAGTAACTGCACGCCGGACCCATGGTGAGTTGCTGCAGGGTTTCCCAGCTGCACCTGCTGGCCGTTGAGGTAGCGTAGCTGCTTACGTTTCCCTCTCAGTTTCCTCCAAAGAGCAGCAGGATTTGTCAGGAAGCGGGGCTTTGCAGCTCCAAAGCCCACTTCAGTAACGCATTCGGCGCTGACCATTTGCACTGTCTCTAGGCCTGTTTCATTGGGAAGGAAGCCTGCACGGAGCTAGCCTGGGGGGTGGTGAGGCTTTGCGCTAGGAAGAAGCTTTTTAGTCGCTCAGGCTCGGTGTGAAGTCAGCAGGCAGGACAGGGTGCCCTTTGGTCACCAGCTCTGAGCCCCTCGCTGCTCTCAGGCCTGGCTGTCCACAGGGAAGGGCCGCAGCGTGGCTTTCCTCGGGGATCCCAGCCCTGCTCGTGGCTGTGTTCAGCGGCCAAGGGAGCAGGAGGTGGTGGGACCTGGAGCCCCACATCCTCCATCAGGGCAGCACGTTAAGTGGGACAGTTCTCTCTGGGGATGAGCAGCTCTACTGTTCCTTTCCCAGGGTCTCGGTGCCTCCCCCTTCCACCCCTCCCTGCTGTGACACTAACCACAAACCTCTGCCTCCGCTTCCCAGCGTCCCTATCCCTTCCTAGAGCCAAATCTGTTGTAAGCAGAAAACCTCTCCCTTCACTAATACTTGAACATAATGATCACCACCAAGTTTGGAAATTAAAAACAGAGACAAAACAAAGCGCATCGATTCTTTCTATGTACACTGGCTGAAAAAAAAGAAAGGAAAGGAAAAGGAGACTCCTGCTCTACACTGTAAGCTGTACGTGTAATGTTCCTGTATGAATGTCGCCCGGTAGCGTGGCTCTGAGTAGCGTTGTGTGTGGGTGAGCCTCCCTCACAGCCCTGGGGAACGAAGCCTTAAGTATCTCCCTCCTCCATCAGCACGGTGTGGGATCCTGGCGGGCCATCCTGCGGCACTGAGAAAGAACAAACACAACACAGCCGAGCTGAACGAGCTCTGACGTGGCGGCGGGGAGAAAACAGTAGGAAAGAAAGAAACCCATTGATCTGTATTGTTCTGTTTGAGTTCAGACATGCGGCCCTGGGCTGTAAGGAATGCCTGGGGCTCGGAGCTTTAGCAGGGTGGTTTCCCAGCTCCTGGCACGCCTTGGTGCACTGCTGTCCTTCCCTCAGCTCTCAGTGTACCGCTCTCCAGCCACGGCTCGTTAGCAAAGTTCATCAGTTTGCCTACAGGTGGATTCGGTGCTGTGTCAGCTCGTGTTGCCTCCTATTTCGGAAGGAAGAAAACTCGCCTGATTGTGTTATGCCAAACGATAGCAACATGAAGTCCTAATTTATTGTTCATTAATCGTATTCCTGCAGTCTTTGTGAATGGTAAATATACATCTATGAAAGAACTGAGGTGCCCGGGCTTTTCGTGCAGCGTTTCTCTGAACACCTGATGTTGGGAGGCAGGGTTCAGGCTGAGGCTGCGCCCCGAATACTTTTCTACTCAATAAAACCTTGGCGTCTCCTCTCTTATCCTGCTGCAGTTTGAACCCAGGGTGGCGGTGGTGGCGGTGGCTCCTGGCAGGGGGGTCAGAAGGGCCTCGCAGCCCACCCAGCCCTGTGCTGGGGGTGGGAACAGAAGGGGTGCGGCACCCAGAGCTGGAATCACTCAGCATTGGGGGCAGGGGCGGTTTGGGGCCATCGAGTCCATAAAGGGGACTTAGAGCAGCTGGAGACCCAGCAGGTGGGAACCAAGGGGGATTTCTCCCCTCGCCCATGCTGCCATCTCTCTACGATGTGGTTGAGCACGTGAGGACATCTCTGCAAGAAGGGAGAGCAGAACGATGGGTTCCAAACCCTGCTTGCTGGGACCAGCAACGCCTTCCATCTCTTTCCCAGCCTTCCCCCAGCCATCGCAATGCTCCTCCAGCCCTGCGAGGCCGCGTGGTAATCAATGGAGTATTTATTTCATCTCATTAATTGAAGCTAATTTCGAGGCAGTCGGGTCCAAGCCGTGAATTCCGTGGGGGCGGATGGCCGCTGTCCCGAGATGTGCTGAATCCAAAGCCGCGTCCCACCGCGCCCTCGGCAGGAGGAGGTCCCGGGGAGGGCAGAACCCACCGGGCTTTGAATAAAGGCCGTGAAAAGCGCTTTTGTCTCTGTTTTATCCTTCTGACGTCAGGGCCGAGAGGAGCTCCGGGGGTGGCACAGGAACAGCGTGGAGAACCGCACCGATGGGCGGGGGGAGGGCGGAGGTTGGAGGGAGCACCGCGCGGCGGCGGCAGAGAGCAGCGGGACGGGCGGCACCGGGCTGCGGTACCGGCTGCTGCGGGCGGCAGGGCGGGGGGGGGGCTGGGCACCAGGATGGCACAGCGCTGGGCACCAGGATCAGGCACTGGTACCGGCTGCTGTCAGCCACCAGTAAGAGATTATAGAGGCACTAATACGGGATAACACCGAGCACCGGTTCAGGATACCAGCTACCACAGTGGGGCAGCATCGGGCACCAGTATGGGCTGGCATTGTGCACCAGTAGGAGTGGATGCGGACCCAGTCATAGCTGACAGTGAGGCCAACAGAAGTGCTGGCACTGGGCACCAGAATGGCACTGGGCTCGTCCCACTGCCAGGACTGTCACGTGCCACTCTGGCCCAAGGACGTGCCACCAGCACCGTGTCACCCATGTCACCACCCCAGTGCCCCCACCATCACCCTGTGCCCCTCACCTGCTCTCTCCTGGTGCTCCAATGGCCCCCACAATAACCCTGGTACCATGCACCATCGCTGGTTACCGAATTAACCGCCTCCATCTGCACCCATCTGCTGCGGGATGGGGGTCAGGGATTACCCGCGCACCCCTCAGGGACACAGAGCCCCCCCGGACCACTCTCTGTGCAGGGGACACGAAGGAGCTCCTAATAAATACAAGAAGAGTTTATTGAAAAACAAAAAAGTCAGGGAAGGGGCATCGGGGTAATAAATAACCAATGCGTGCCGGGGGGGCACCAGCTTACAAAATATGGCTCTGGGCAGCGAGGACCCCCAGGTCCCCAACAAGGCTGGTGGTGGGGAGCAAGGAAATGGGGGGCACAGCCCCCTGTACCCCCTGGGCACCTGAGAAGGGGCAGTGGGGTCCCACTCCCAGGGACAACAACCGCCGCCCCCGAGAGCCCCCAGCCCCGGGGTTCAGCACCACGGACAGCACCGCGTTGTCCCCCGTTATTGGGGGGCTCAGGAGAGGATCTTCTGGGGGATCTCCACCGAGGCCTTGATGAAGATGGCGTTGTCCCGCACGTAGTTACGCTTCTTGATGTCCTCGTGGGAGATGAACTTGGGGTAACCAAAACCCAAGGTGCTCTCATCCAGGGACGCCCTCGACGCCCCCGGCTTCTGGAAGTTCTTCCAGTTGGGGTCGGGGTGGAAGGTCTCGGTGATGTGTTGGGGTTTGGAGAGCGACGGGTCGCTCTGGTCCAGCAGCGAGAAGGTGACGCGGTAGGAGAAGGGCCACTCCAAGAGGTTGTCATATTCACCCGGCAGCACGCGGATGTACACCGAGAGGTGGCTGTTCTCCCCGCTCCCGTTGCCGTTGAGGAACGCTGAGACCTGCAGCTTGTAGCCGTACTTATGGGTGTAGAAAGGAGGGCTGAAGAACTCGTAGTTGCTGCGGGTTTTGGCCTCCTGCAGCTTGCGGGCGTAGTCAGAGATCTTCCAGATGAGGGTCCCATCGCTGCTCACCGACAGCTCCTCCACATCGCGCCGCAGCTCCAGGATCTCCTGCCGCTGCCGGCTCACCAGCGCGCACACCATGCCCAGGTGCGCCTTGGTGCTCTCCTCCAGGTGCCGGCCCATGGCCAGCTTGGGGCACTGTGGGGACAGTGGGACCGTCAGCATGGGGTCCCCGTGGAATGCACAGGGATGGGGGGGTGGGACGCGTGAGGATGGCGTTGGGGTGTTGGAGGGGATGGCAGAGGGATGCCATAGGGATAAGGGATGGCATGCAGACACCTGGCTGGGACAACAGTGGACAGCAGGGTGGCAGAGACACAGGACAGGATGGGGACAGGACAGGATGGAGACACCATGTGGCGACAGAGATGGGACGGAGCAGAGCAGGGACAACACAAGCAATGGGATGCATGTCAGGGATGAGAACTGTGGGGATGCTATGGGACACATCAGGACACCAGGACGGGATGGAGACACCAGCATGGGGCTGGGGACACTCACCCTGTGCTTGCAACCCGCCTCCTTGAAGGGACACAGCAGCATGGCAGTGCTGCAGCTCTCCTTCAGGTGTGTGGGCACATCCTCCCGGGCGATGTTGGGTGTCCCACACTGGTTGGGGCAGGGCACAGGGTACCGGGGACACTGGTACTGGTGGTTCTGGGGACAGAGGCTGGGTGTTATTGGGGTTAAGAGGCAGCGGGGTGTCCCCATCCCCATGGCCCTGTCTCACCTGGATGGTGTCGAAGACGAACTCCTTGGTGCAGTAGGTGCAGGGCTGGGTGCGCTTGGGGCACTCGGCCAGGGTGTGCTGGGACAGCAGGCGCCGCATCATGCGCGCCCCACACTTGTTCTCACAGTACACACTTTCCTGGGGACATGTTCCTTGGTGGCCCTGGGGACAGAGGCAGCATCATTACTGCCAGCTCCGTCCCCACGGCCAGGCTGTGGCCTGCAGGGTGTCCCCCATCCAGCTCGTCCCCAAGGCCAGGCCATGCTATGCATGGCAGGCACTGCTCCCATAGCCAGGCTGTGTCCCCAGCAGCAGGATGTCCCCATCTGTGTCCCCACGGTGCCCTACAGCCCATCCACATCCTCCATGGCTACCTTAACCCCACACTGCAGCCCCACACCTTGCTATCCACACCCACCGCACCCCATCAAGGCCACATCCCCACACGTCCCCCATAGCATCCCCATGGTCACACTGTCCCCTAGCGGTGCCCACCTCGAAGGCCTCCCCGGTGAAGTCCCCGGCACAGAACTCGCACTGGACGCGGCGCTTGGGGCAGCCGTGCTGCAGGTGCTGGGGCAGATCGCGGCGGCTCAGCTTGGTGCTGCAGCGGTTGGGGCAGGGGATGACGTTGAAGCCGCAGGTGCCCAGGTGGGCCTGGGGGAAGGGGGTGCACAGGGATGGTCAGGGTTGGGGTACAGGATGATGCGGGGCGCTCCCTGCCCACTATCCTACCTGCAGGTGCCGGATGAGCCCGCTCCAGCGGCAGCCCTCCTCGCTGTGGATGCAGCGGATGGCCAAGCTCAGCACTTGGGCTTCCAGTTCGGGGTCAGGGTAAATCTAGATGTGGGGGGGGGGCAGTGAGCTGTGGGCACAGTGCCCAAGGCCGGAACCCCCCCCAGCCAGCACACCAACAAGCGCCCTTTGTCGGGAGCGGGTTTCCGCTTCCCATTGCTGTGGCACAAAGGGCTGTTGATCCACAGCAGCGCCCGTGCCAGGCACCAGGGCTGGGCCAGACCCACAGTGGGGACAGGGGGACATCCCCGCTGGGCTCACCTTGGCGTAGTCCAGGGGCAGCTGATCCTCGGGGCACTTGAAGACGCCTTCGCTGCAGGAGAAAGAGAGAGGGGTCGGGATGAGGGCTGACACATCCACGGAGCCCCCCCGGTGTGCCAAATCCAGCCCTCGGGGAGCCCTAATCCTGGCGGCGGCCGCTCCATCTGTCTGGGCTGGGAAATGCCCCCGCCAGACACCCCCCCCTTGGGGGCATGGCACCATCTGGAGCCCCTTCACACGCCCCGGGATGGGGCCAGTGGGGCTTCCCCATGAGCTGGGGGCCAGCAGCTGGGCGCCAGATGTGCAGCACGGATGCACAGCCCCATAGGAAGCTGCTCACCAGGAAATGGCTCCGGAGAGGTGGGGTGGAGGGGGACGTGCATGGAGGGGGGTCCCCAGCATGCTGGGAGTACCCCAGTGGGACAGAGTGACGCCCCCCAACGGGACGAGTGCCACACTTCAAAGTCATCACTGGGGCACAGCTGGTGAACACCGCCCCGAAGTCACCGTGACCCACAGAGGGACGGCATGGAGCGGGGAATGGGGACAAAGCTGAATGGGTGACCTGGCACAGCTGGCCAGGAGCCACTGTTGGGCGCTGCCTATGGGGATGCACAGCCGGGACCCCAGTTCTGGTGGCTGGGGACACAAAGTCCATCCCCCCCCCCCCATATCAGACCACTCCATGTGGCAACCTCACAGTGCCGTCCGGTACACTGGGATGGCAGTGCACACAGTGACACCCCCATGGCCCCCCCCACCCCCCGTGCCCCACCGCTGGGGACCAAGGAGCGCTGGGGGTCTGACGCAGCCCTGCCACGTGCCCCGTTGGGGTGGGGGGGCCACGATCCCAAACGTGCCGGGGGTCCGGGTGCAATCCCCGACGCAGCCGCCCCATTGCTCACGCTCCA
>JACDJE010000270.1:272298-286354 GCA_016647715.1 Pavo muticus | reverse complement strand
GGGGCGAATGGGGTGGAGTGGGATGGGGCGAGATGGGATTGTATAGGATAGAGTGGGATAGGATGGGGCAAGAGGAGATGGGGTTGTATAGCTGTATAGGATGGAGTGGGACAGGATGGGGTTGGAACAGGATGGAGTGGGATGGGATAGAGTGGGATGGGATGAGAGGGTATAGGATAGGGCGAGATGAGATGGGATCGTATAGGATGCAGTGGGATAGGATGAGATGAGATGATAGAGCGGCTGGGGCGAGACAGAATGGGGTGAGGTGGGTGGGATGCAGCATAAAGGGAGAGCTGTCCCAGCCCCCTCCTCGCCCTCTCGGAGCTGAGCAGCATATGGGAGCGTTCGCCCCTTTTTCCCCAGAGAGGAGCAGCACCAGCTGACGGGCTGCCAGCACGTGTTCATCCCTCACCAGCCCCCGCATGGGCAGCAGCGGCACGGCCACACGTGCTGGCAGATTTCCATTCACACGTGGAGGAGGAGGAAGAGGGGGGGCTGCTGGGGCACCGCTCAGCCTCTCTCCCTTGTCACTCACCGAGCTCACGGTAAAACCCCCATGGCAGCACAGGGTGGCCTTTGTCCCAGCTGGGCTTGCCCAGAGCCCAAGGCAGGACTCAGAACCGTGCTCCATGCAGGGCTGTGCGGTTCTGCTCCCCCCGCCAGGCTTTATTAGCTCCATCTCTTTGATGTTTGAAGTTTTTCCTTTTCTAACCTCTCTTCAAGAGCGCCTCAGCCTAATTAGCCCGGAGCTGACAAAGCCATCAGAAGGCGCTGGGGGTGCCAGCAGGACGGCACGGAGGTGTCAGACCCTGCAAACAAAGCTCTCTCATTTCCCCCTCTCCCTAATGAACCCCCTCCCCGCACTCACCGTGACAGCCGGGCGTTTGGCTCACACTCCGGTGCCACTCCACCTCCGGGCAGGGCACTCAGCTTTGTGGCAGCAAGATGTTGCCCATCCCCAGTGACAGGTCCGTCCCCAAGCCCATCTGGGCTTCCTCCAGCAGCATCCCTCCGCCTGGGTCAGCGTAAACCAGAGGATGGAAAAGCAAAGTTTCCAAAGCTGAGGTGGAAAGGAGCGCTGGGAAAAGCTCACTGCCTGCTTCGGGGACTTCTTCCTGCAGAAGAGCATTGGGGGAGAGGATGGATGGACAGAAGTTGCCCTTCTGTAAAGCCTCGTGGGAACGGGGCTGGGAGCAAGAGAGGGGTGCCAGAACCAAACGAAATCAGCTCAGGGATCAGCAGGAGGTTTGGGCTGTTTCCTGCTGACAGCAACGGCCCGAGGTCAGCGGGATGTGTAATCTTATCAGGCATGGGAACGAGCAGCCCATGGATCCTGCCTGCACGCAGCTCCCCGCGGCTGCCCTCAGCCTCTTCCTGGAGGAAAACGCGGACCTCTGACTGACGGGGTGCTCAACACGGAGCGGGGAGCCTCACCCCAGCACATCGCTGCTCTGTCAGCACGAAGAGCTGACCTCTCCGCGTTGCTTCCCGCAACAAAACGAGGCTAAGGAGGGAGAAGCCCCGATTCCGAGTTTTCTGCAGGAGCCGCTGTAGGGAAACAAAGCAGCAGACGTGAGGAATGCAACCGGCCTATTTGCCGGGGCTGCTCGCTGCCTGCGGCACACGGACGTGCCTCGGCTTGTCGTTTCAAGAGCTATTGTTGCTCGGGGCCGGGGGCCTCTTTGTTTCTTTTACCCTTTCGCCAGGCTCGGTCACAGCCCGGTATTAAATTATTCAAATCATCTCGCCGGGCTCCACGGCTGAAGCGAAATCCCCGGGGCTGCAGCCCTCGTGGCAAAGCCCCAGCCCAGCACAAAGCAGGCGGGTTCTCCCCCTTCCCCGGGGTGAAAGGTCCCAATATCTGAGCCGGTGCCACCTCCAGCCCAAGCGCTGCGGTGTGAAGCCATAAAACAACCCCTTATTGTCAGCACAGCGGTGGGGACAGGGGGCCGAGCCCCACTTTGGCAGCCCTGGGGCGGTGGCACATTGATGCCACCATTGAGAAGGCAAAAGGAGGCAGGGATTTCTGTCCCGGCCACCTGGCAGCCCTTGTGAGGCTGGAGCAGGAGCCTGCTCTTATTGGGGCGTATTTGCACGTGGCGTGGGGAGCCTCAGGGGAGGCTGAGCTCAGCACAGCCAAGATGGAGCAGTTGCTGCAGGAGCTGGTGGTGCCCACAGCTCAGCATGGGGAGAAAAGACGACGGCCCAGAGGGGCTCTGAGGGAATTTCAGCCAGCCCTGCAGCTATCCTGGGCCCCAGGTCAGTCCTGAAGCAGGGAACGCCTTCCCCTCCACCAGCACCGGCCCTGTAAGCTGGAGCGCAGGGCGAGTGCCAAGGGACTGGCAGAGCCTTTGAACACACGTCAGCTTCCTGGGATAGCAGGGTGTAACCACCTGAAAAGGCAGCTCCACCAGAAACAAAGAGGTAGGGAAAAACCCATTCACCCACCCAGCCAGGAGCCAAGGAGGGAGGCCGTGTCTGCGGCCGGGGCTGCACACGCCTTTCCCGGCTGGACAGGACCTGCTCTCTTCCCAGCCAGAGCCTGGGAGGCAGAGAGAGCTGCAGAAATTCATTACCTTCCACACGACAGAGGGATCAGTCGGCTCCTACCAGAGCCCGGCGAGGTTTCCCTCATTGAAGACAGGAAAGGATCACAAAAATAATTAGAGAGATTCCATCTCAGCCAGCTTATGAAAGCACTGACTTTATACACAGCGGACTGGCAACGGCACAAAGATGGATGTGAAAGGCAATGTCAGATCAGAGACAGAAACTCATCAGAAAATGGCCCAGGGCAGATGGAAGTTAAAAAAAAAAAAAAGGTGGGGGGGAATAAAAGCAAGAAAGGAAACGGCCCTTCTGGAGATTAAAAAAGGTAACTCTGTCTGTGGCACGGTGATGTGCCCCCTCCTGCCTGCAGAAGGGATCCCTGGTGGAAACTCATCATCTCCCGGGTTCAAAAACTCCAATGAGAGACAATTGCTCTCTGTGTTTTGCTGCCTTGCACTCGCTCGGCCCGGAGCCAGCAGGATTTAGGGGCCTGAGGACAAACATCAGCTGGAGGATGCTCAGCTGGGCTCCCGGGGCTGCAGGAGGCTGTAATTGGAGAGCTCCAGGCAGCACTCGGGGAGCGGCCGTGCTGCACAAGCGAGATGCTGCTCGCCTCGTGTTAGGCCAGCCGTGCAGGGCAGGACCCTCGGCAGAGTGATGAACAGCTCAACAAATGGGCAAAACGCTTGAAGGGGGGGATGGGAAAGGACAGGCTCGTCTAATTAGAAAAGAGGTTTGCACTTAGTCACCCAGCACAGCGCCCGGGGCTGTAACTCCAGACACTGCTGCGCAAAGGCTGACAGCTCTCAGACACCGAGCTGTCAGCCTGGGCTTTGTAACCAGAGAGCTTCCACGGGAGAAAAACCACCTCTGTGCTCATCACCAGCGGCAGAGGAGAGCCCTTCTGCACCCAAACACACTTCCAGCAGCGAGACCCGCCGAACACAGCACCAGCACAGCAGTCCTCAGGCACTTCAGGGCCGGGGCAAACCTCGCTGACCCACGAGAGCAGCTCTGGTTCTGGGGAACCATCGTTAGGAGCTCCCTGCTGTGCAGCAGAATCTGGGGAGTAGGTCCAGCAAGAGGACAGGCATGGCAGGAGGAGCTTGCAGCTGTATGGTAAGGCTGGGTGCTGTCCTTCTCACTGGGATGGTGATTCTTCCACTGCAGCTGAAACACAAAAGGCAAGAACAGCTGAGCAATGCAATCTCTGTCCTGTTGTCCCTGTGGTGGCATAAAAAACACAGAGCACAAGCAGGAGGAAACAAAACATCTTGGGGTTTGCACCATCCTTCTCCTCTCCAGCTTCTCCCAGCTATTCCAGGCCTGTGTTTGCAGTGGGGTTGAGAACAGGGTGCAGCAGTGGCCCCACGATAAAGTGGGCACCAGTCCCAGCCAGTCCCAAACAGTGCTGGTGCACGGGAGGAAAGCGCTCTGCGGCCCCAAAGGTGGAGTGCAGCTCCCAGTGCCAGCACTGCCTCCCAGCTCCTGGCTGGTCCTAACAGGGGCAGTAAGACCAAATGTGTCAGGCTTGTGCTCTCTCTGGAGGGGTTTCCAGGCAGACTGAGCTGCATGGAAGCCCAAAGTGAGAACTTGGAGCCTGCTCCTGCAGGGCTGCAGGTGGGAGCCCATAGCCCAGCTGCAGAGCGACTCCAGCAGCAGAAGGGGACTGCAGCTTGCAGCCTTCCTGCAGGAACAAAACACTTCTACTCCACAACAAACACCCTGCCCGAAGACTCGGCCTTTCCCTGTCCCCTCCATGGCTGCACACATCATGTGAGAGCTCAGCAGGGCCGATTTCACTGTGCTGGGGCAGTCAGCTGGGCCTCCTCCCCTGCAGGGCATAATTAACCTCCTTGAAGTGGGCTGAGACTGGAATCCCTCAGCCCAGTGCAGAGGCCATAATCAGACCAACAGAGGAGGAAGAAAGGCCCCCCTCCAGCAGTCTGGGCCAGGCTCCCATCTCACACCCAGGCAACGGAAGGGCAGGTCACGCCATGGGCACGTTTTAACCACGCAAGGATGCTACTTTTGGCCCAAGCAGAGAGGAACCACAAAACCATGGCTATCTTTTCCAAACCACAACGGAGAGCCAGCAGCCAAAATGACGCCTCAAATCTCAGCTTCTATTTCAGCAGCAGCAATTAGAGAGCTGCTCTTTTTGGCTACTCACTGGACCGTCAGCATCTCAGCTCCCCACCAGCTGCAGCCTGGCCAGCCCCCCCTATCTGGGAGCGTGAGAGTCTGCCTCTCTGCTCCCTTAGTGCAGTGAATAGGCAGTGTCACAGCCCTGTGTAGCAGAAGGGGAATGTTTATGTGCTTCAAGTTATTTCTGCTCATCTACAGCTCTAGATGGACTAGAATAATACATAGCTTATGTGCCAGGGTTACTCGGTACAGCACCACAAGGCATCGTGTCTGGCTGGGACCTTACAGCAGGAATCTCAGTAGCAAAGCCCCTACTCACGCTTTACAGCCAGCAGTGTGTTCCCATGGCAGCAGGCTACAGAGGTCACCACGTATGGATGTGTCTCCTCCAGCTGCACAGGCCTCGGCGTTCCTGTTTCCTCATCCTTCCTGCCCAAGCGTCCCCTGGCTCCTTTCCCCCAGGTGCACACCTCACCATCTGCAGAGGGACAGAGCTTGCTGTGCACACAGCTCCTGCTGCAGTCCTCACCAGGACATGGAAGCTTCAGCCTCACCTGTTCCAATAGCCACAGTGAAGGCATCCCCACAAGCCACCACAGTGACCTTCATGGCCCGGAGCCCCACGACCAGGTGGGGCACACGACTGCTGCGGCAGGAGTTGGTGCCCAGCTGCCCGTGTTGGTTGCTCCCAAAGGTGTAACAATGGCCAGAAGCTGATGAGAGATGAGAGAAACCGTGTGTCACCCAAGGATGCACAGAAACCCCTTTGCTCTCTATCATTCTGAGCATCCTGCTCCACAGAGCTCCATAACTGGGAGCAGGGTTTACTGAGCCTCTCTTGGCCTTTACCTACAGGAAAGGGAAGCAGAAGGAGGATGGAGAAAATGCAGTCCCTTCTCAGGGATCTGAGCACACACCTGTGACTGCAGCTGAGTGTGCTGTACCGATGTCAGCACACACAACTGGCTCCTGGTTCAAGGGGGCTGACTGGGCACACGTGAACACGGTGGCCTCTTCTACCTGGTCCTCTGGGGAAGGTTCCTCTGCTGAGCTGATCCGATCTAGGCCCAGCTTGTTACACCTGCAAAGAAAAAAGCATGGCTCAGAGCTGGCTGAATCCAGCATCAAATACTGCCCTGGCATAACTACACCCCCAACGATGAGCAGGATCTCACAGAGATGTCTAGTAGAGACTCTTGCTCCCGCTTCAATGACCGACACAAGAGGGGCCTGGGGAAGCTGCAGGCAGGCTCTGAGCTCTCACAGACCCTCATTTCCCCTACCTGTTGCTCCCACAAGCAAGAATCTGGTTCTTCTCTGTGAGGACCATGGAGGAGTCGATGCCACAGATGACCCTCTGAGCCTCGTGCTCTGGTGGGACTGCTACCTGCTGAGGGGAGTTATGGCACTCCAAGGTACCCAGCCCAAGCCGACCTGGCAGGAGAAACACAGAGCTGTCTCCAAGAAGTCATTCTGGGACCTGCCACCATGAAAGGCAGCAAAACCCGAAGCGCAGGGACCTGATCTGCAGTGAAGTGGCACCAACTTGCCCACACCCACCGAGCCTGGCACACCTGGAGAGGACTGCAGGCAAGCAGGGCCAGCGAGGGGCATGAAAACAGGCAGTGGGAAGCATTAGCCCTGTTCTGCTAAGCAGGCATCTCTTACCATTGTCCCCCCTGCCCCAGGCAAACACCTCCCGTTCATTGGAAACTGCCAGGACGTGAGACGCACCACAGGCCACCTGCACCATCTCGTAGCCCAGCAGGGCCTCCACGATCTTGGGCTGGCAGGGGAAGAGCAGCAGCCGTTAGCCGAGACCTCCCAGCCAGCCCGCCTGCTCCCATCCCTCCCACCCTGCCCCCCCAGCACAGCACAGCACTGGCAGCATCCCAGTTTTCATCCAACACAAACACCAGAGAATTTTTTGTTCTGAACAGCCTTCAAAGGGTTTTTTTTTTAAAGAGTCTACGTGCACGCAGCACAAAAGATAATGCAAACATCTCTGGGGCGGAAGAAAGCAGCCAGCACGATGGTTTGGAGAGCTGAAGGGTTGGGATTTGCCCCCCTGCCCATGCTGGGAGTGCCAGGGGCGGTTAACGCACGCTCTGAGCAGGCAGGGGCTTGGTGCAGGATGCATTTGGCTCCTCTCATGCAGAGGAGATGTGAGCCACCGGCTACATATTTGTTAGGGTGTGGAGAGACCAGGATCTCCACATTGCGCCCGGCCCCTGCTGTGACCTGCTGTTAAATCTGACACCCTGCCACATCGAGCCTCAATCTCATTATCTTCTTCAAGCGAAAAGCGCCGTTTGCTGGGATTTGGCTGTAGCTCCCAGTTGGTGTCCCCCAGCAATAAACACCGAGCTGTTTCGGACAGAGCAGGCACAAATGAGCCAGCTGACCACAGAAACAAATGGCACCAGTCCCTGGGCTCGGCTGGCAGCCATTGGCTGCTGCCACATCCGAGGGCAGGAGAGGAAGAAGCTGGAAAGGAGCGATGGGCTCTCAGCCCCGCTGCTCCGAGCCAATCGGAAGCACACAGCTCTTCTTCAAATACTGGCTCTTTTGAAAAATAACTTTTCTCAGTGAACCCCGGCAGCTGCAGGCCAAGAGTGAAGCAGGCAGGTGTGTGATTGGAGGCAGGCTCCAAGCTGGGAGCCTGCCAACAGCAACCACAAGGCAGCTCTTGACTTCCCCCACGCTCAAAGGGATCATTGTGTAGGGGGGGAGAGAGAAAGAGAGAGGCAGGTTGGGCCTTTTAAAACCCGCAGTGATAGGGAGAGGAGGGGGAGGGGGTCAGATGCCAGAGCACGCCTGGGATGCACACCCCTGGAGCTGGGATGAGCTGCCTCACGTGGTGGATAAAGCACGATCCATCCTGTAACCCTGGGGGAGCAGCATGCCCAGCACCCTCACTACAAACCTGGCTTACGTCCGTGAAGTTTCCGTGCCCTAAACAGCCATTGCTGCCGCTCCCGAAAGTCATGATTATCCCCCTGTCTGGAAAGGCAGAAGGAAGTCGTGTTACTGGCACACGTGACGCCCTGCGAGGCTCACACAGCACGCAGGGCTGGCCAAGGATCTCAGGACAGGCTCTGCCTGGACCCGCTGTGACTCATAACTTGCTGGGGGGCCCCCCCAAGGCCTTCAGCAAACTTCCAGAGAGCAGCATCAGCCTCAGTGCACCACAACGCCTCACCAAACAAACATCAGATGATAGTAGGAAGCCCTGTGATAACATTATGGCAGCTGTGTACGCAGGAGCTGCTAACTCCGCAGTCTGTCAAGGTGCTAAATACACAGGGCGCTCACCAAGCAGCCATCCAGCAGAGCAGTGGCAGGAAACACCATGCAGAGGAAGGACTAACACACACCTATGAAGTTTGCCATCTGCATATCTGTCATTTACCGTCCTGACCTCCAGCAGAAGGGCAAACAGGGCTCCCAAGGGACCCCTGGAATGGCTTTGTTCCCCAATCACAGCCTTGGGGTGGTGTACGTGCTCTGCTCCTAGCCAGCGTGCCTTCTGGCCCACTCTCCAAGGGCTTCAGACCCTGCCTTCCTGCAGCAGAGGACAACCAGCCCTGCAGGAGCTCATAGGCACCCATTTATGCTGCCTTCTTGCTGCAGTGCCAGTCACCATTAATCACCGCTCGTGCCACACAGAGTATGTGACAGAGAAAGTCTGAGCCTCCCAAACATTCCTTGCACTGCAGGCCCCACTGTGCAAGCCAGTTCTGGCTTCAAATGACACCACTGCTAGCAGGACAAGAAACGGAAGATGTCTGTTGCCTTCCCCATACCAGACTGACCTTTGTGACCCAGCTGACCAGCATGGCATCATGCCTGCAGGCCACAGAGGTCTTCACTTCATCCCAGCCCAGTGCATCTCCTGGGTTCCTCTCCGAGCAGGCATCCCAGGCTGTCACACTGCATTTGTAAGCACGACTTCTCCAGGTGAAAGCCCAAGGCAGCAGCTCACCTGTGAGGCAGGCAGTGAAGAGATCCCCACAGGACACGTGTTTGATGGTCACACCAGACTGGCCCTCCAGAAAGCGGGACACAAACTGAGGCTGCAGCTGCTCGGTGGCTCCTGGCAGAGAAGGGCCTCCTGCAGTGCCCACTGGGGGAGCCTTGAGGAGAGAAACCATACCAGCTCCTGTGCCTCTGTACAGCAAGGGCTGTGTGTGAGAACTAAGATAAACCCCTTCCCACAGCTGCCTGTCCCACGTTCCCCATTACTCACCTCCCACATGATGAGCCGCCCTGATTTGGTGACCCCAGCCTTCTGTGTCCTGCCAGCAGACACCTGCACCACTTCGGTGTTCAGCATGGGCAGGCGGAGCGGGGTGGTGATCCCACTGCCCCACGTGTAGATGGACGACAGGGGAGGAGGGATGCCTGTCCTGGCCGAGCCACCTCGAACACCTGTGGGTCAAATAGAAACCAGAGTGGATTCCTGACGTTCCTCCCACAGAAAGCCACCAGCCAGCTGGGTGCCAGCACAGCTGCTGGGCTGCCAGCAGGGCCAAGCCAGCTCAGAGCACCAGTCCAAGGCTGGCACGGGGCTGCTGGGGAGCTCACTGCCAGGGCTGAGGAAACACATGGGAACAGCTCCTTGTATTTTATCCCAGAACTGAGGGGAGCAGCAGTACAACAGCACTAGCTAATTGTTAACCAGTGCCAGCTGCACTGCTCTGCACAGAGATGTTCTCCCTTAGCACCCCCCTCAGCTGCTTCCCAGCCTTTACAGTAGAAACTGCACAAATTTGATTCAAAGGGTCAAAACCTCAAAGAGGCAGCTGGAGAAAGACTGCTGCTTGGTCCCCAGATCTGAGTTCCCTGTGGGCTCCTCCAGTGCTCACAGAAGGTAATATTTCTCAACTTCTTCTCTCCAAATGCCTCTCCAACTCCCTGACACCCAAGGGGGAGGGTCCTTCCAAATGGGAGTTGTGTTGAAGGCCCCTTGCCAGCACTCACCCCTGGGCCTGGCGCTGCTCACTCGTCCCCCCGTCCGGCTGTGTGTCACTGTTTGCACGGGAGCCAAGGGCTTTTCAGGCCTGCCAAACCAAAATCCAGTCCTTACTGTCAGCTCAGCCCAGAGGTCCTGCAGAGCCCTGTATCACAGAACTGGGCAGAGCTACAGCATAAGCCACAGCTGACTAGTTCACAAAACTGCCTTTGGCAGGTGTTTTAAACCACCTGAGAAAGGGAAGTTGGTGTCAATTTTCTTCCCCCTGAGCTCACAACTCTCCATTTGCAGTTACTGCTGCCCACACCTGCTGCAGCCACAAGCCACAGGGCCAGACTTGGCTTGCAGCAGCTGCACATTTGGTAACGCAGTATGGGGTCAGCACTCTCTTTGGAGTTTATAACACAGACAGTGAGCTGGTCTGACGTGTTGTGAGCCGTGGCAGTCCCTCCCAAGGGAGACAAGCGTGGCAGTATCACTTGCCTTCTCATTTTAACACTTCCTACATCAGTGTAGAGGTTCAGAAGAGGGCGAATGCAGATGGACTGGGCCATAATCTCATTCAGCTGAGGCCGCTTGGAAGGATCCAGGTTCAGCATGCTAAGGATGAGCTGGCGCAGGTCAGGGCTGTATCTATCTGATATTGGGGCAAATGTCCCGCTCATGATCTTCAACACTAAGGCAGGAAGATTCTGAACAGAAAACAAAAGATATACAGTGCTGGGAAATCAGAAACAAGGCCAAGGAGCAAGATGCCTTCAGCGCTGCCCTCTGCCTTCACACCTTCAGGCTCAGAGAGAAAAGTGATCCAAGCATGTATTTTCACCTCTGAAAGAGACCATGGTTCTCTGCACTACATGTAAACTCTGTCTTGTCTTACCGCAGCTTCAAAAGCCCTCTTGAGGCTGGTAAGTTCATAGAGCACACAGCCCAAAGCCCAGATATCACTCTTCTGGTTGTAAGGCTTCCCTTCACAGAGCTCTGGGGAGATGTAGCACGGAGTTCCCACAACCTAGATGAGACAGATAAATCTACCATGAAGCTGTGAAAGGTAAGAAGGGGGAAAGAGAAAGGCTCAGTTTACAGCCCAAAGCACTACAACCAAAGCTTAGGGGAGCTGCGTGTTTGTTTGGCTGACAGACTCAGTAAAAGCCATGAGGATTTGCCCTTCTGGAGGCCTTGGGAACAAAGCAGCACCGTGTTACACAGATGTAGCCTATTGTGAGTGTGCCACCTCCAACCTTGCTGCCCACAGCAGCTTTCCAGAGACTATCATGGAGTCAAGACCAGTGTTTCCAGCCTGCTGCCATGATGGTAAGCAGCTCCCCTGCAAAGCTGGGCCACCCACCGTGTAGGCTTTACTCTTGCTGCTCAAGATTTTGGAAATGCCAAAGTCTCCAATCTTGACAATCATGCGATGCTTGTCCAAGAGGATGTTCTGAGTCTTCAGGTCACGGTGCAGGATCTGCTTGGTATGCACGTGGTGAAGAGCCAGGAGGATCTGCACGAAGAAGTGTAGGATGGTGTCCTCATCCAACAAGGAGTTACAGCGTTTATGAATAAACTCTGCCAGCGTGCCCCCTGCAAAGAACAACAAAGGGATATCAGCAAGGGTGGCTGCACAGGGCAGCACAATCTCAGCCTAAAAATCAAGGGATTTAGCTGCAGCATCTTAACAAGCCAAGTGCATGGGAAAGAGCATGTCATGGTGGGACACAAAGCTGGTCCTCCAGTGCTCCTGGGACTATGCAGAGAACAATGACAGCACAGTTGGTGGGATGAAGACGCAGTGAGAGAGAAGTTGCTGCTGACATACTGTCAAAGGCAGCAGGAAAAAGGAACACTAAAATTACAGCTCCTGGAGCCCTGTCAGGACACAAACCTTGATGGCAGAACAAGATAAGCCTGTTCTGCAGAAGAGAATTCTTGCAGTCCGAGAGGCCACGTGGCACTGAGAGGCCTCTGTCAAGAAGGGTAGGTCTAGATGCAGGTCTCCTGTGAAACTTTTAACAAACCCTCATGCAAATGTTGAGTTAATCTTAAACTCCATAGCAAATCTCATCAGAAATCGCACCTTCCCACGCAGAGCTGTGGGACTGACAGCGTGGCCAAGAGCTGACAAACAAGTGAAACCTAAACCAAGGGTGGATGGTAGCAGGTGTGTCAGAAATCTTTCCATTTCTGTTAGTAGTAGGCACAAGGCATAAAACCACAGAATGGCTGAGATTGGTGGGGCCCTCTGGAGATCATCAGGTCCATCCTCCTCAAGCAGGGCCACCTAGAAACAACTACCCAGATGTATTTGAGTATCTCCAGGGAAAGAGACTCCATCACCTCTCTGGGTTACCTGCGCCAATGCTCAGCCACTTGGTTTATGGCCAACTTGGTGCCCACCAGGACCCATAGAAGCTTTTCTGCAAAAAAAATATAATGGCCAAGTCTGCTCAAGAAAGCCTTATTTTGAATCTCTGAGGACCCAGAGCACAACATGGAGCCACAGCAGCCTGATCCATGGAGAGATGAATGCCTGTCATCCCCTGGACCTGCGGAGGAACTACTGCCAGGCGTGAGGGGTGCACGGGGCCCACCTGGAGCATACTCCATGGCAATCATGAGAGCCTTGTCCTCCAGGAAGTTCTCGTAGTACTCAATGACATTGGGGTGGCTGAGCAGCTTGAGGACCTGGCACTCGTTCTGCGCCGCCAGCCGCTCATCCTTGCTCATCTGCTCCACCGGGATCTGCTTCAGGATGACCAGCTTCTGGTCGGCCTTGCGCAGGCACAGGTGCACGATGCTGCGGGGAGAGGGCCTCAGCAGGGAGGGTTGGGGCCTGGCCACCACCCCTGGGTGACGCATAGCCCCCGTCTCTCCGTGTCACCATGGTAACAGGGCCTGTTACCATCCCAGGGTGAGGGTATCATGTACCCTCCTCCCGTCACCACGGCAACAGCCGAGGCCAGGCCCCCACCCCAGGGTGCCACACAGCGGCTGACCCTCGCGTTGCCACGGCAACGAGGCCCAGGCACCCCGTCGCCATGGTAACAGGGCCTGCACCTCTCACCCCGGGGTGTCATAGGCCCGGCGCTGCTCCCCCCCCCATCCGCCAGGCCCGGTGCTCTCTGGGGCTGCCCTCACCCGAAGGCCCCTCTCCCCACCACCCGGATCCGCTCGTATTTCTCCATCGCTCCCCAGCTAGGCCCAGGCTCCTCCCGTCTCCATGGAGACACTTCCGGGTTCCGCTACGGTGGCCGCGAGCAGACAAAACACCTCATCCCGCGTCCGCCCCTCTTCTCCCACTGTTTTGCAGGGTCTGCGGGGGCCGCGGCCCTTCTTCAGCCCCACCTCAAAGGCGACGGGAGTTAATGTGTAACCCGCAGCCCTGCGGCGAACACAGCGAGCGAGCTTCGTGAGCCACGGCCAGCCCGGAGCTGGGAGCGGGGCCCCACGGCTGTGTGAGGACAGCAGGGGGGTGCCTACCCCGGGGCTCTCGGTTCAGCGCTTTGGCTGTGAGCAGGAGCGAGGCCCAACCCCTGGCTCCGTTCCCAGCTTCTCCCCACATTCTTGGGATGACTGGGGACAATGGGAGGCGGGCGCTGCCCTAAGGGCCTCCCCGAGGCCGAGACCCCGCGCGGGGTCAGCCACGAACGGGAGGGGTTGGACGGAGCCCCCTCAGCTCTGTACCCGCAGCAGAGCACGGCCGTGCATCCCCGAGAGTGGGGCAGCTATAGGGCCGCGCATGGGGGGCGGCTGCTCCAGGGAGGGGGACGGGGACAGCATTGCCACCCCCGGGCCATGCCACGGGGCCATGCTGCCACCTAGCGACACCGAGCTCTGCTCGTGGGGGTCCGTGAGGCGTCGCCCAGGGCATGCACACCGCACCCGGGACATGAGCAGGGCCCACGCCAGCTGCACGTTGCACACCTGCAGTTAGCATCCCAGTCTGACACGTGGTGTGGGTGTGTGCAATGCTCAGCATGGCAACGCAACACCCAGTGCATTCCCATAGGTGTGTAATGCCCGCCACAAACCACGCAATAGCGCTCCATACGCACACGAGCAACATCCAGCGTGCAAGCACGCTTTAAAACCCCACATGCAACGCCCAGTTTGCACACACACACTTGTGCAATGCCCCGCACAGACGCCGCGATCTCCTTCAGCATGCATATGAGCAATGCTCAGCATGCACACCTAACGCTTAAACACCCTGCGTGCTACCCCCGCCTTGCACACGCGTGTGCAGCACCCACTCGCCCAGACACCCGCACGCAATCCCCACGCGCATGCGCAGCGCTGCTGATGGGCGTGTCCGCGCGCGAAGCCCCGCCCCTTTGTGTGACCCCGCCCCCTTGGCGGCCCCGCCGCGCGCCCGGCAGCCCG